>PVKV010003542.1:0-68923 GCA_004027835.1 Alouatta palliata | reverse complement strand
AGTCTCAAAAAAAAAAAAAAAAAAATAAGAACTGCATATTTGTTTTTCTCCCAAATGAGCTGTGTGTTACTAACAGCTGAGAAGCTACAAATAACTGCAGGTAAATACTCATTCTGTTATTTGTTACTTCTGTGCTTTTTGTCAGGTCACTTCAATGCCTAAAGACTTAGTTTCCTCATCTGTAAAATGGGAATAGTTATAATAGTTTTTTATAGATTAAATGGGAGTGTTAAATAAAATCATAAATATGAAGCATTAACAATATATCTGGAGCAAGAGATCATTAAAATTATTTTATTACTACTGTTTCCATTATGGAAATGAACTTAGATGATTTGTAATTTAACTAGAGTGATAGTCCATTTATCTGTTGCTGTATAACAAACTTCCCAAATCTAATGGCATTCAACAACTACTATTTTGTTGTGCTCACAAATTATATGGACAGAATTCTGACAGGGCAGTGAAGGTGAGGGCTTGTCTCTGCTCCATCATGTCTGGGGCCTCAGTGGGGAATGTTCCAAAGACTGAGTGGGTTGCAAAAGTCTGGGGCCTGGAATCGTCTGGAGCTCTTTCACTCACATGCCTGGTTTCTGGGCTGCCCTGATCAAAGGCTGTGCCTCGTTGGACTACTGACTAGAGAACCTACACATGGTCTCCCTATGTGACTTGGACTTCTCCCAGCTGACAGTGTTTGGAAGGGGAACGCTCAGAGAGCAGGTGCATCAGGTGGCCAAGAGGAAGCTGCATGGCATTTGATGACCTCACTTCAGTTGTCAGATGTCCCATAGCATCACTTTTTCCGCAGTCTATTAGTTGAAGAATTCATAGCACTCCCAGATTCAAGGTGGAAGGACACAGACGTTTAAGTCTTCTTGGGACAGTGTCAGGCAACTTGTGGTCATTGCCAGGGCCCGGCTGCTCATGATGGAAGGATGAAAGATGACAAGGAGTAAACACGATTAAGTTTGAAAACAGTTGTTTTATAAATTATTGTCAATAATTTATAAAACTTAATCCTAGATTTTCATCTTATTAATCTTAGATCTTCACATTCTCAACTCTAGGATAAGTTTTTTCTTGTTGTTTAAAAGTCACTGTGATCCTCAAGCAGTCATACTTTATTTTTCTTGCAGAAGTTTCTTTCTTTAAGGTTCTTTTTTTTTTTTTTTTTTGGAGAAGGAGTTTAATTGTTGTTGCCCGGGCTGGAGTGCATTGGCCTGATCTCAGCTCACTGCAGCGTCCACTTCCCAGGTTCAAGCGATTCTCCTGCCTCAGCTCCCTAAGTAGCTGAGATTACAGATACCTGTCACCATGCCCAGATAACTTGTATTTTTAGTAGAGAAAGATTTCGCCATGTTGGCCAGGCTGGTCTTGAACTCCTGATCGCAGGTGATCCACCCACCTCAGCCACCCAAAGTGCTGGAATTACAGTCATGAGCCACTGTGCCCAGCCCCTATGGTTCTTCTGAGGATGAAATTGCCTATTTTTAAATGTCTAGATTAGTATCATGCATATAAGTTTATTATGTGTAAATTAAATTAAATAAAAAACATGTCTGTAGCTCCTTTTAAAAGCTATAAGAAACAACAGGAGGTAAATTATTCTTAACTCAGTATATTATTTACTAATACTGTATCATTAACATCATCATTACACTATTTTGTCAAAAGATTTGAAGAACAAGTGACTTTTTGATAAATGTTTTAAAGTTAGAGTTCATTACAAACAAGTGATTCAAATTTTTGAATGACAGTGAATGAATATTCTTAAAATTTAGTTCTAGAGGCTGTAGTTATAATTGTGTTTCAGATGTAAATGTCTCATTAACTTTCCAAATTGATCCCTGTTATTTGTTTGGAAACAACAGCACAATAATATCAAATTCAGCTAATAGCTTGCTTTGTCAGATCACTATATTTTAGACCTTTTCTAATTTCAGTTGTTTCAAATTAGATGAACTTTTTTTCTTTTTTGGTCCTGGTAGCTTGATTCAAAATGTGACATTTTGACACCCAGTAGTTAATGATACTATTTTAACTTTAAAAACCAAAAGGAAATATATTTACATCTAAATGACCATAGTGTCTTCTGCTCATCGTCAGGTCTGCTATTTAATTTTTATTTTTAATGACCTCAGACAAGAAATACCTTACATAGGCTTATATCTGAAAATGATTTGAATAGCCAGGATAAACTTGCCTTTTCTGGATGCTTTTTCTCCTCTGAGTGAGGTGAGGACACTGAGGTTAAGGTGTGTTATGCATGTATTTTTGGTTACTTATTTTCAGCCTAAGCCAGTTATATGAGAAGCTCTAATGGTTAACTTTGTAAATCATTCAAGAATCTGACTGCTTTCTCAAAATGTACCTGGGCCTTTAGGCAGGAGTCTGCAGGTGACTGCGCTGGATGTTTGCCTAAAGATGATTTAGAAAATTGGTTGTAAGCTTTGCTCTTTCCCAGCTATCAAAAATTAACCTGCCAGAAATTTGCAAACACAGCAAAGTTATGATGATGATTCTGACTCATGCACAAAATTTTCTTTTTTAAAAAATATAAAGCTAGCTATTCCAAATTCCAAAGAATCAGCATTTATTATTTGGTAATTTATTTTTATATTGCCAAATGAGTAGGACGTTCATTATCAACCTCCTTGACTGTCTCATACCTCTAGGTTATTGACTCAGTGTACTTATTGGAGGTGAGTAACTAGCATTCTCTTACTCCATCGATAAACATAGGGTCTCATTTGTTGGGGAAAAAAGAGAAAAGTCTTTGAATCGAAGACTTACAGCAAGAGGAACCGTTGTCTGATTTCCGAACAGGCCAGGGAATATATTGTGTAGCAGAATCCCCTTGGGTATTCATTAAAGCATCCTGACTGTGTCACAGGTGTGAGAGACAAGAAAGCTGAGACAGGCCTGCTTTGTAATATGTATACAACTTTGTATGTGCAGTTACCCACACACACACACACACACACACACACACACACACACATTTTATATATATATATATATATATATATATATATGATCCTATATATAATATATAATTATATAGAGAGAATTAAGTATATAGCCTTTCCAGTTAATACCATTTGTATTACAAATTACCAAATTTATTTCTGGAATTACTTTGTACTTTGTAATGAAAGTGAGCTTCAAAGGCTTTGACATTTTGCATATAAGTTAGTAAATTGTTACCTCTGTGAGAGTTGCACCGGATGATCTCCAAATGCTTTTGAAGCTCTAAATCCCTATGAGTCTGTGAACCACGATGTTTTTCCAAAATTAAACCTCCAACTCTATGTTTTTTGGCCTCTGCTTAATTCTGAGTGTAAACATCTTTATGAAAGTACAGTACAAACAATCAAGTAGCATTGTCAATAATCAGTAGTTGAGAAAACGAAAGCTTGCTACTTTGGGCTCTATTTATATTAACCACCACTTAAACTCATTATGCATTATTTCTTTTTCAGTTAGAGGAGTTCAGTTACATTCAGCATCTTTGGGTTAAGTCAAGGTGAAAAAGCGTTCACCATGCTGTCCCCAGTTCACTTCTAACCTGTAGAATTGTCAGTCATTTTTTTTTTAGAAGTTTTAAAATGAGGATCATAAACTCAAAAGCCTCACGGGTTAGGTAGATGTCTTATGAGTTAGGGATATAGTATGTAAGTGTTGCCAAATACTGACATTATTTTTAAAGAAACTATTAGTCCAGAGTTTTGTTATGAGAGTTTCTACCTTCTTAGTGCTGTTTGAAATTATTTTAAAGTCTTGAACATTTAAAAAGATAAATAAATGAATAAGAATGACATGGCTGTGCATGACCAGGTCTCTTCATTCTTTATCTTCTACCTTAAAACCAGGCACACTCTTCAGCTTTATGCTGGTAGATATTCTGTTGTGAATCATTCCCCCTTATGTACCCCTCCTCTTGGGGATTTCCACTTACTCCCTTACTGCACTGTGTACAAGTGTGAACATGCCTGGGAACTATAATTATCCACGGATTTTGACAAAAGATCCTCAGTAGTTGTTACCATGCTTATTAACTTCCTGGACAAATTTTTATCTCCTAAATTAACATCAGGTTGACAGGCACCCAGGATGGATGCTGATCCTCTGGTCATCTACACACTTAAAACTTGCTTTTTAAGACTGATTTTTCTTCCTTGTGGATCAGCTCAGAACCTTTTACATTCTTTTCCAGTTTATTTTTTATCTTTCAGTATCATCCCTGCTGTTGACTCATGCACACCATGGCACCCATGGTTTCCTTCATTCTTATTATCTTTTAATTTTTTTAATTAGAGGCATTTCATAATATGACACTCTTGTACTTTTTACATCACTGAATGAATGGGATGGATAACGTACACAAACTAACCCAATTTGCAGCATAAATATTATGAACATACATTCGATTAAAGGATGTGCTTTGGCTCACACTGGAGTGACGTTACCTGACAGCTAAATTCATTTGTTGCTGCCAGTCAGGGTTGGTTGATATCCTGTTATTCTTGAACACAGACTTGCTCACTTCAGTGAAATTTTTAAGGTGGACGATTCTCAAGTTAAGAGCTGCTGTCTGAAGCAAACGTTATGGCCAGAAGTTATAGTATATTCAGACTGATACACTAGAGTTTTTGAAATGATTCGGTTGGTCTTATGAAATGGTTTTTGGATTCCTCTTACTAAACATTGGTTTGATTTCTGTAAAATTTTTTTTTTCTTCTCCACTGTATGGAGAAGACAATCATGAGTGAACTTGGCAATTGCCTTGTTAAAACCAGTTGAATGTTGGCAATTGCCTTGTTAAAACCAAACGTGTATTGCCAAGCTATACATGTCTGATATGTTCTGAAAGAATAGAATTTATAGTTAGAGATCCTATTTTTGATTATTCACTCAGAAGGAGACATGTAAATTATTGTCTCATGTTGTCATGAAGATCTATTAAATACATTTACATTTCACATCAATGTTATGAAGTTCCATTATTATTATTTTACAGAGGGGAAGCCGAGAAACAGGAGTGGAAATTACTTGGCCACATCAAACAGGTAGGAAATTAGTCTTGGAAGTTTAACACAGAAATATCACTCTTAACCACTATCCTGTCTGTGTCTCATTATTTTATTTGAAATAACTCATGGTTAGTGTAGCCAGGGTACAATAAATTGTTTCCTAGCACCATACAAATCAATCCCTACTAAGTTGTTATGGAAGCTTTTGTAATAATAGTACAAAGCTTCTCTGTCGATATTTTGAAGAATTTACTGTTCTCCTTTTTTGTAAAGTGAATATGCAGGTGTCTGCATCAGCCTGCAGTCTTCTGGTTCCTCCCCAATCTTTTAAGTTCCTTCAAAGATTACTGCAGTTATTGGATCTCTCATGCAAGTCCTGTCAAAAAATCTGGTTCTTAGTCAAATGGTCTAGGGGACTGAAATACTTTTTCAGTGAATGAGTGTTTCTCAAAACACATTTTTTAACCATTAGCTTCATTTTTCCTTCTGATAAGTTTTTCTCCTGTTCTTTTCAGTCAGGTGGTCATTTTCTTGACAGAAAATTCTGAGACAACATAACAACTGGTTGTTTGTACTTTAATCATCCTTTTCCTTGTCCTTTACCTTTCACACCATTAATCTCAAACTGTATGCTTCTTCTTTCCTTGTTATGTGCATATTTGAGTATTTATTTAAATTGTAGCAGCATTTGTTAGATATTTAGGAATTTTAAAACACATCAGAAACTATCTGCAAAGCTAACTAGAATTTATGAAAAATCTGAGTTTTTTCTGAACTGGTAACAATAATACAATAATTATCAATGTTGTTTTTTTCTCAATATGAGCCAGTAAAAGAACTTGCTATTTTCAAGAACATAATTTAAATCTTTCAAGATAAAGTTTCAGAGATTAGCAACTGTTGTTTATTTATTTTGTGTGAAGTAGTATCATGAATGAATGAATACCAAATCAAACACAGAAAGCACATTTTTACTTTTGCTTTACCGGTGATTCACTTTATGTTAGTTTTTACCTTCTATCAGATATGATCTGGAAATAAAACTGCGTTTATAAATTCTGAGGATGATTGAAGACATACAGGATAAAAATTACATTTTAAAAATGTGGTTAAATTTGCATTGCATTTGACTAACTGTAGTCTCATATCCTACTTTTATTGATGGAAAAATAATCTATGCCTTTGAAAAGCTACATTTACTAATTCCTACAAAAGTGCTAATATTTTTTTGATTCCTTTTCTTATTTCTTACAATTGAGGTCTTTTAAACACACACTTAACACACACACAGAAAATCAAATTTTAGCATGAATTGAAACATGAAAATTATAACACAATATCTCCCAGCTGAACACAGAAGTATGCTGAAAAATCTCAATGTACATTCCACAAAGCCAATGACAAATCTTGCTCATAGTTCTTAGAGGCGATTTCGTTGTAAAATATATTCCATGATTTTATTTCACCTTCCAATATTTTGAATTCCTCAAGATCAAAATGTGGTATTTCTATTAAATCCATATTCCCAAGTCTATCACTGACACGTTTGCCCTCTTATGAATATCATTGTAGTCCGTGATAGATCACAATGTCAAGAAACCGATCTTGTTTCAATTTTTAACTGTGTTGGAAGAAATAAAAAATTCCATTTGATTCCAAGTTGTGCAGAGAAGGAAGAAGACAATTATTCAAAACAGTAGCTTTAATATAATATTTATTTATGGTTTCTAATTAGTTCTGTTTGTTATTATTTTTAAAACCACAATATTCTTTTGGTAGCAAGTATATGTTGTGTGGGCCAGTGAACCTATTTGTTTAAGTCCATAGACAAGATGTGCATTTATGAAGATTAGGTTCTTTATTAGAATGTAATATTAGACATACTAAATAGGTAGCTTGGGAAGACATTAAATGTATGGTATGAGTGCAGTTTTTAAAGACAAACATAAATATTAAAGTTCAACTCCCCCCAAAACCCAATATGAATGTATTTTGGCAGATATGATAAGTAACAGTCAAAAGTAAAAATCAAATAAGTTATGATATAATATTAATATGGTATCAATGATTATCTGTAGTCAGTTTATACAAACTTATTAAATATTATTTCACTTCAGACCATTTTTTGATTTATTTTGCTTATTTGAATTAGAGGGATGTGTGTGTGTACCCACATTGTAGGAAGGAGGTGCAGCAGTTTGTGTGCAAAATGTGCATGTGGTCCTAGCTGCCTGATTTTTATCAGAGTCAGAAGTGGAGTATGTGTACCTCCAGGTTAGGAGTCCCCAAGGTCTTCCTTTGGCTACTCCTAGCCCCCAACTTCCCCCAGGAATATTTTTTAAACCCTAGTGCAAAGGCCTATCCCCCACAGAATAAATAGTGGTTATCACAAGAGATCTTGCTTGCTAGCTCTGAATGGATTCATGGACCAGGTACATTGATAAACTGTAGTTGGAGTTCCAGTAATACAGACCTCCTTCTTATAACAGCAAAGAATCCCCAAATGAGGAGACACTTTGCCCCACAAGTCACCATGGTTTTGGTGTTGATGGTTACTTTCCTTCTGCATTAGAATCCTCTCTACATACAGCTCTTGCAATATTTAGGACCCACCAGGATCCCCTAGAATTCATAAGTCTGTGGTTTATGTTGCATGATGTAATGTGACTCATGAAGCCTTAGGTCCAGGAGTCCTGGAGTCAAGTTTTGTTCTGCTCCTCTAGGATGAGGGACCTTGGAAATGTTGCCTCCCTGATTCTTTCCTTTGTAGAAGGGCCATGCAAATATCATCTGCCTCTCCTGATGGTTTTGTTAACTAAATGACCTAATGTCTAGGTGTTTAAGTCTGTTTCAGGCACATACTAAGTGCTCAGTCAGTTATATTGAATTCAGTGTTTATATAGTCAGTGTATACATTGTATACAATGAAATCAATGAATTATTATTGACACTTCTAAGTTGTTGTCTAACCAGTGGGAAAGTACACCCAGGGTACTGGTCTTTCACCTTTGTAGCCCCTAGAACTGTAACATCATGGAGTCTATAAACAATACATAAGTTAGATACCTCAGCAGTAATCACCTTTCTCATGTACATCACAAAAATAAAATAACCTACTTTTAGGAAGCATAATTAGATAATATTGAACATTGCAAATGCAATAAAAATAATCTTTATTTTCTTTGCTCCCATAAATCCCATTATCAAGATAAAAATATACTAATTTGGCCTTTCCTCTGTCTTTCCAAAATTTTAAAGCATTTCCAAATTTGCCTCATTAGCTCTGTCACTCCAGGGACACTTTTCCATCAGTTGAACGTATCTCAAAAAGAAACCATGATATATGCCAACAAAATCATTCACTAGCATCTTCCCATTGTCACCATGTCTGATATTTATGGCATGGCAATTTAATAGAAGACCATTACTACTCACTATTGGTCAGGCTTCTTTCAAATTCTAAGCAAACTCAACAAAACAATTTTTCCCACTGCCTAGGGTTTTCAGTTTTATCCTCATAGTATTTATATTGCATGAAGCCTTCCTGAACAGCACGTCCATATGCGCACCACTGAAATCACTAGGAAATGCCCTCCTCACCAAGGGGGTGTGAGAAAGGAGGAAAGCAGAAGTGTTTAATTTTTACATTTTTTTCCTGTTACCTATTCTTTTTTTTTTCTTCATTTGAACATGTTTATATTCTCAAATATTCACTTTCATTGGAAATCTCTGACATTCTAATATAACGTGATGCAAATCAATGCAGACTCAAATAGGTTACCAAGATAGAGGCTTGTGACTTTTTAGATTTTCTCTTTTCAACAGTTTCAAAAATCATTACTTTATGATTCAATTTAGGAAGCATTTGAGTAAGTACTTGATATCTAACACTGTACTAGAGGCTCCAGGGATTCCTCCCAAAATATTAAAATAGTTCTTGCAATCAAGGAACTTCAGATTTCATTGGTGTTTATGAGACGTATAAGATTAAATGTCAAAATATATGATAAACATGCTAGACATTAATACCATTCAAGGTCAGAGTTGGGAGAGATCAGAATGATACAGAAGATGGTTTCATTGAATAATAAACCTGTAAATATATGAAACACTTGAAGAGTATTTGAAAACTAATGATGGTTGCTTTATATTACATGGATGAGAGATAGAACAGATAAAGGCTAAAATGAAGTGTATTCATTTTATTATTATCTTTTACCAAAGTATTTAACCAAGTGCTGTTGACATAAAGAACGAAGAATGTACATCTCTGTGTATTCTTTGCTCTGGGCATCGCCGGATTCCTGTGTTAGTGAATAATGAAATGAATAGAGACTGTATAATGTTGTGCAGTTTCTGCCAGAAATAGAGTGTAACAGTAAGAACAAAGGCTTTGGTGTTAGACAGTGAGGTATTGTTTGTTATTTTTGACATTTACTGCCTTTCTAATATTGGAAAAGTTACTTAATATCACTGAGTCTCACTTTCTCTTTTAGGGTGATTGTAAGAATTAAGTAAGATAATAAACGAAAAGTGCCTAGCAGAATGCATGGCAGAGAATACACATCAATACATAGAAATTTAGCTGTCACTTGAATTAGGAGACTGCTTTAGGAGCTTTGTAATCTTATGCAATAGAATCTTAGTTGCCTTTTTAAAAAAAATAATTTTTTTTGAGACGGGGACTCACTGTGTCACCCAGGCTGGAGTGCAGTAGCATCATCTCAGCTCATTGCAACCTTGATCTCCCAGGCTCAAGTGATCCTCCCAGCTCAGCCTCCCAAGTAGTTGGGACTATGGGTGTGTACCACCACGCCCAACTAATTTTTGTATTTTTTGTAGAGACAAGGTCCCACTATATTGCTCAGGCTGATCTCGAACTCTTGAGCTAAAGAGATCCTCCTGCCTTGGCCTCCCAAAGTACTGGGATTACAGGCATGAGCCAACGCACCCGCCATTCTCATTTGTATTAAGAGAAAAATATCAGTTTACCAAGGCATAACTTCAGTCTCCAGGGCTCAAGCTTGATCCTCCCACTTCAGCCTCTTGAGTAGCTGGGACTATAAGCATGTACTACCACTCCCAGCTAACTTTTTTTATTTTTAGAGAAGACAAAGTCTTGTTATGTTCCCCAGGCTGCTCTCAAACTCTTAGGCCCAAGAGAGCCTCCTGCCTCAGCCACCCAAAGTTCTGGGAGTACAGGCATGAGCCATTGCACCTGGCCCTTCTGCACATTTTAAATCATTTCTAGATTTTTGTGATACCTGATACAAGGCCTACACATTTCTTCATTTACATGGATTCAGTGTAGCATCTGGCATGCATCAAATTCAAGTTTGGTATTTGGAACTTTTTGGAATTTTTTTCCTGAATATTTTTGATTCATTGTTGGTTGAATCCATCAATGTGGAACCCACAGATACAGAGGAGCAACTGTATTTTGAAATCTGCCAGGGTGTATATGTAGTGGTGGTAGTAGGATATTTTTCCCATGGAATTCGGCCAACACTATAAGGAATTTTTATTTTTTCAAGAGCTGGTTTACAGGCACAGTCCTGAATAAAAAAGACAAATGATTAAAGAAAGAATTACAATAAAATATGATAGAACGCATAATATAGTGTTACAGTGTAGTCTTTGTGAGGACGTCTAAACCAGCCAGGGAGGTCAAGGAGAGCATCTCCTTTCAAAAGCAGTAATGTCTAACTTGAGTTCTGAAAGATGCTAGGATTAGCCACGCAAAGAGTGAGGATAAAAATATTTGAGGCAGAAAGAAACAATGTGTGTGAAGTTCCAAAACTAAGAGAGAATTGTTCTTTTAAACAACTGAGTTTGGCAGGATTAGAGCTTAGACTTCAAAGGGAGTTAGAGACGTTTAGGAAGGATGAGATTGAAGTGTTAAAACAGAGACCAGGGAAGGGTTTAGTAAACTATGTCAAAGGTTTATTTTTAAACACAATTCCATGTTGAAGTTGCTCATCGTGGAATCAAGACTTATCTCTGAGCATCGTCTTTGATATGCAGCAGTTATAATAATGATTTTTACATTTTAGCAGTGCCATAGCCATGTGGCACGTGGTATGAACATTCAGCCGTCTATGACAATGTAATTAGAATACATTCTTTTTATTATGTATCATATGTATTATTTTGTAGCAAAGCCCTTTGGGAAATTTAGTATGCTGAGTGTCTGATCATAGTAACCTTTTCAAAATTAGAAAATAAAGTTAGTTTGGCATGACTTCACTAAAAACCACCCCTTTTCCCTGTAAGGGCTAATTCTGTATCAGTTATGGTTTTACCAGAAAAAAAAATTAAAGTAGCTGTCGTGTTGTTTTTAGATTTCACTCTTTTTAAAAATATGGGCAACATTTGCTTTAATATTCTCCAGATACTGTATTAGCATTCGTCATTCTCGTAGTGTTTACTCACCTAAGTTGCTTCTTACCTGGGCCCGTAACCAGAACTTCTCTGGCCTCTTATCATCATTTTCTCTCTTCTGGGTCCTCCTTTTATCCTAATCGTATTTATTTGATCATGGTCATTGTTAAAAACGTTTACCTTTATAGAAAAAAAAGAAAGAAGATAGGATTTGAGGACTTACACTCCCTCTCTCTAATTTTGTTCTACTTTATACGATTCTACCAACTTACCAGGGAACCACAGACTCCTTATCTATTTCATTAAATAGTTTGAATTATGTGGAACCGATTCATTATTTTGTCCTTTGATGTACTACAGCCATTTTAAAAACTGTTAAAGATACATCTTTTAAAATGTTTCTAGACCAGCCACTAGTTTCTCATCTCTGAACTGGTAGTACTGGTGAAGATTTGCAAAATAGCACCCAGAAAATTAGGATTTCTCCATATTTATAAGATGTTAGATTTTAAGACAAACATGAAAATTACATATTTGTGATTTTTGAAAACTACTGAATGCAGTCTTGATATATTTATTTATTAAGTAGATAACGAATAGCTAAATTATAGTTACACAAATGTAAAATAATTGCAGAAATAATTCATACTCAAATTTGCTTTTTGCTGTCTTATTTCTTGAATATGTCTCATTTTGTTAGCATTATTAAGTGCAAATAATTAAACTTAAATTTAGAATATGTAAACTATTTTAATAGAAATTGAGTTTTGTGGTAAAGAAACCCCTAATTTTCCAAGAAAAATAATACTTAAATTCACTTTCGCATTAAAAAAAATTGGGCTATTCCTAATGGGGAGAAAACCATTTTGGTAGCTGAGGTTTAATGCTTTCAGTATTAGCTATAACTGAATGTAAATTGTAAAGCAGTTGTCTTGCATAGAGTGCATTTGAAAAAAATAAGACCCCAAAAAGTCTCATCTCTTTGACTTTTTAATATATAATTCTAGCGTTTCATTTTACAAAAAAATATAAACACTTCTAAAATTATACTCATTTCAATCGAATGTCTCTGTTTTCCATGAGGTACCAGAAAAAGCCTTAAATGTTATGTGATGTGCTGCCAGTCATCTAATGAGGCATTCAGTGCAGTATGATCATGACTCTGTTGCTCAGTCATTTCAAGTTCTGTCCATCAATATCGTGGACACTTGCTTCGCAAATGAATCAAAAAAAAGTTTTCAGGACCAGGGAGATATAAGTATTGAAATAGTAAGCAACGTATTTGCCATAAAGTAGAAATGATTGATTGGTCAAGAGAAAACGTCATGTCCAGAGCTTCATGGTTGTAGATAAAATAAGCTATGTTCAGGAAGAGATTCTGTATCTTCAGACCTATCTCAGTACCTTTCACTGCTTGTTCTTTTGTTTTCCACAAACACAAATCCCCTTGGCTCTCCAGTAGACTTATAATGTGGTATACTTATATAAACAACATTGCCGCATTTCCCAAAGACTGTTTCAATCCAGCTGTGATTAACATTTTTGGGAAGTAATTCCTATGATAAATTAGAAGCAATTTTAGAATTATTTGCAATCCTTATATCTTCAGAATGTCAATAAGTTTTTAACTAAAAAAATAAAATGGGTTATGTTATTTATCCATTTAGGGTAGTTTTTTTTTTCATTCGTTCCAGGTTAATTTTAATTTCCTTTGAAATAAATGGAAATTATTTTGAGATAAGCTTGTCGGTGTCCTTGATTATCTGTGTGGTGTCTGCATGAAAGAGGAAACATGTAGATTTTCAGGAAGTTAATAGTTCAGTGCAATCAGACTGACCAATAGCAAGAATAACTGCTCCATAAATAATTGTGGTTGGTTTCTAACTTTGATTTTATTCAGTCTAACAACAAGTATTGCTCTGTAGATAGTTGTTGATGGTTGCAGACTCTGATTTCATTCAATTAAGCTGGTAACCTTTTTAAGAAACTGCTTGGGAGAAAGCCAAGAATTCCAGTGAACTGATTTCTAGGGGGAACTGAATTGAAATTGTCTTAGCCTCAAAAATGTTTCATGTAGATCCAGCTGTGTTAACTGACTTTTTCCTTAAATTACTCTCTCTACAATTAGAACCCCAAATGGACAAACATAGCAATGGACCGTGTTATCTAGATTTAAGTTTTGCTCAGAGTGATTATAAACTTGGAAAACATTAAACATAGGTTTGCAACATATAGTAAGTGTATGAGGGATGCTTCTTCTTTCTAAATCACATCAAAATTCAGATTCCCTCCCTCCCTTTCTTCTTTTTAAAAAATCACCCATGCATGTATTCAACAAAAGTAAAACCAGTGTATACACAAAGATTTGCTTTCTTTGTGTCAAATTATTAATCCATAATGGTAAATATTGTGCTTGGAAGACAGTAGGAAACTCAATCAAACATACTCCTTAACAATAAAGTAGAGAATTGTCATTTATGGTAGTATATTTGACCTATGACAAATACTGCTGGTACTGGGATTCCATTGTTTATCTTTTGTGTGCTACAGAGTGGGAGGGACAAAGAGATACATTGTATTGAAAGTATACAGTATGCTTGGAAAAAAATGTTTCCTTAAATAAACACAACCTTTCCAGTAACTACCAATACAAGCTAAGAAGGCCAAGGTCATAGGTCTCAGTAACCATGTATGTCAGTAAAAGGCATCTTGTGTGTTTCATGGTTACAGTTAGTCTTTAAAGTTGTATTGTTAATTACCCAAGTAAGAGGTAAGAAAAGAACATTGGTGGGATTTCCTACTTGGAAGAGGTAGAGAAGAAAAAAGGAAAAGTGAGAAGACAAAATTATAGACTCTTCAAAACATGCTTTTTTGATGATCAGTAGTAGGTGTTATCTTTGTGTACGGAATTTTTGGGCTGATTTTTGTTAATTCTATCAACTTGAGTAATAGTTCTTTATTTCTGGGATATTAGAATCTACCAAAGATGAGTTTGGAAAAAACGTGTTAATTAATACTGGATTTCAGTAAGTGAAGCTTTGTCGTTTGCTGATGATCTTTGTTTATCCCATTCACAATTCACAAGATTATTTCTAAGGTGGTTTTGATTTACTGACTCTTCCCCTGCTCCATGAGAGCTGCCATATAACTGATGATTCTAGGCTGTCTCTTCTAGGTTTTATATCCGTACCTTGATACCTTGATAGCAACAGTTATTCTCTGCATCCCCAGGACAACTAAGCGGAGGAGAGTAGTTAGCTAAAGCGGTTTTGAACAGTGGCAGAAAAACGTGCTGGGAATACCTTATAGTCTAAGCAACCTCTAATCTCTGTGGGCTAAAAGCACTATGTAATATGACAGAAAGTATAACATCATGAGTTTTGTTTTAGGATAAAAAAGTGAGATAATTGGCTGAAATGGGAAAGTTTTGGAATTTACTAGCCTTGAATGATGAATAACTGAAAGTGCTGAATCAAACTGGCCTTTGAATTAAAGCAATATAACATACTGTAGAAGTTCGTCATTTCCAGCAAGTAGGAGGTCCTGGCACACACAGTAAGATAATGTGAAAAATTAGCTTCAAAATCTATGATTTTTGACCTTCTGTGCAATTCTAACTTAAAATATAATGATCTTTAATATTTGCATTTTGGAACTTATCTTTTCTCTGTCCCTTACAAAACCACATACATCAGTATCCATAGATATTTGGGGAAAATGATCTATAATGGTGTAAATTTAACTTGCAATTCTGACATACTAGTTTTGAATTTTACATAATTAACTTTTTATATTTCCAGAATTTTTATACAGGCTGTTATAATTTGATAACAAACTCAACAGTAATTTGCACCATTTCAGGTAATCTACTGAATAATATTTTTTAAACTTTATAGTCACAACAGTGATTCCATTTTCAGATTGGTTCACTGGTCTTTCTGCTTCATGCCTTCTCTAGCCACCCTGAACGATTATATCCTAAGGGTCTATATTCTAAAGGTTTTCTGACACTGGACTTGGTTCTCCATTTCATGTTATTTCTGGCTTTGGGGCTACTTTAGACACAGATGTTTTCTAGGCTTCTTCTATGTTTTACTTCTCTTACGTCTTTGAATACATTTAGAGATACTTTAAAATGGTTAAATTGTGCTCAAACATATTCGTAAAGCAGAACAAAGAGCTGACTTACATTTGGGGGGACTTTATAGGTTATAGACTCTAAGAACATGCCATTCAATTTTAACATCACTTCTATTGAAAAAAGAGATTTATCATATATTACTTTGAGTTACTACATCCTTACTGGATGTTTGTGGACAAAATTTGTAGATAGGAAATGTTCTGCAGTGGGTCCTGTATTCAGATTTGTGGATCCCAGTTGAGATTTACAGACTGATATAAAAATATAGGGATATATATTTTGTGACATAATTCTGAGTGTCATAATTGTAATTGTGAATTTGATGCTTACTCTTATAGAACGAAAATTGTTTTATAACTAAGGTAAATCTAATCCTTTCAAAAATATTTTATGCTACACAAACATCTTTTTGTTCCAAATTATAGTAGTCCAGTAATTAAAGAAAGCCATGGACTAATGTCAGTGGCATTGTTCTTTAATGGTGAAATCATAGGAACTTTACTGCCATAATCATAATTTCATTAATGGAAATATGCTGGACTATTACTAATCAATGAATTTTCGTTTAGTTTTGATTAGTATTTTTCCAAATATTTAAAATTTTGTTCTAGTCATTAGACTTTGTCAAAGTATGGTAATACTGAGCCTAATAGTAGTTTCCATGTATCGGATGTCATGTTTAAAACATATTTAAAAGATTTAAGCAGATTCAAAATAAAGTAAGTAGCATAACAAAAGCATTTGTAGTCCTAGCTGGAAAATTAAACTTTCAATTCCATTGGAATATATTTATAATAACCTTGTCTAAAAATAAAATAAATGTCTAATGTAATAAATTGCTAGAATGTGATATTTATGAAGCATCAATCAGCATTTTCTTATTTTCAAGGAAGATCATAGCTGCAACCTAGCAGGAATAAAAGTCTCTGGTCCCTCCCCTAAGAATGATTCATGTGTGTTAAATAAGAGTCACACAGAGAGAATACTTTTAAGCCTTCTGTACCGTCATTGATCTCAGAGACTGACTAACTTGCAAGCACCTTCCTATTTTCCACTACCATGTTATATAATCCCTGGATAGTTGAGGAAGCACAGATTGATTCATTTGCACCTACAATGTCAGTTTTCTCATATTTCTCTTGATTTTAGCTTTGCTACAAGCCACTATCAACATTACAGCACAGACTAGAATGTATATTTACAGTGAATTGATGTTATGACTATGGTTAATAGGGATGGCTGCCCCATTCCTGATAACATGGCTCAGTAACAAGAAAACAAAGATGCCTTAGTTTCTGTTTTCTTGCCTCTCTCTCATGTACTGGCATAGAAAAACTGTGAGCCTCTCAATAAAAAGGCATACTGTACATGAACTTAATCTCTGTATCTATTTCAGAGAAGATATCTGTCTCAAATTGGAGTTAGGGTATGGAGTATTTTAGTAGACTTCACTTTCTTTTTTTTATTTTGAAGTTTTGAGCATAGCCGTGTCTACAGAGTTGTGTTGAAAACACTTTAAAAAAATAAAATATCCTAATCAAGCAAGTTTTATGGAAGTATAGGAGCATGCTTTCAGTACAAAATCTTGGTGAGGAAAAATTGGTACCTGGCTTTAAAATTTATGAATATGTATAATCATCACATTGGCCAATATACCACTTTTAAGTGACTCCATGTAAATGTATGACTGCTTTTCTCAAACATGGATTCAAGTCCATAGCGTTTATTTTCCTTTTATTATCCATCTAAATTACTAACCAAAATAAAATAATGTATAGGTAACTTGGGGAGAAATTTGTGTCTCAGTAAGCTAACAAATTGCTTGAGTTCTTTCAAAAATTTTTGCCTATTTTGAATGGACAAAGTCGAATTTTTGGTGCAAAAGCCACAAGCCTAATACTGCCATTTGAAGTAATTGCAGCAACTTTTTTCCCCCTGATTTAATTTTTTTTCTCTATGTGGATGCAAAATACAAAACTTCATTTCAAGAGGAATAGTTATCTTTTGTTTGCTAATTAAGCTAACCAAATATTCATCTTCTTATTTTCTGTTTTGTTTTAGCCCAGGGTCTAATAAAGTTGTATAAGAAGTTCTTGGGCCTCAGACACTTATTTGAGGTAAATACTGCGGTTTGAGAAAAATATTCATGTAACTTAATTTCCTGAGGAAATGATCTATGAAATATTTAACATCTATTTGCTAGCATACTATTTTAGTGCTAATAACAGACTCCAAAGAGAAAGAAATGGCATTCTTTTTCATTTTATTCCAGTGGTGTGTGGCATATTAAAATATGACACATATTTGGGAAAAAATTATATAAAATTAAATGTTAAAACTGTAATGCATCATTTTATTAATTGAGCAAGATATTTCTTGAGAAACATTGCTACTAGATTATGGACAATATCTGATCAAGTTGTTAAGATGGCAAAAAACTACATTAATTCTTTAAAACTAGGGACATTTATGTATTTGAAGAGTACTGTTGGGAAAATGAGTAGTTTCATCAACTCCTTCATCATATGCCCTTTATACTTAGAGCTTTAAGAAGAGAATGGTAAGTGATAGTATATCCACTCTTTCTTTGGCATTCAGACAGTAACTTGTTCAATTAAAAATTCTTGTTAGGTCAGACATAATGGATTCTTGTTGTTACTTTAGTATTTATTCAATGAAAGAGATCAATATTTTTGGCCCTGAGGGAGCTGCACTGATAAGAGACTCTGCAGTAAGTCTCTCTGTTCATTATAAACTTTTGGCTGGCAGGTGCAGTGTCTGCTGTATGACCAATTTTAATTAGAACATCAAGGTGGAATGAGAATTCAGACATTCTTTTTTTCTCTTTCTAATAGCTCATATGCTTTTTAATAGCTTTTTACCTTCTCCTTCCTTTTCTCTTGTGTGTGCCCTTTTTGTAAGGTATTTCTTAAAGGGAATTTGAGAACAATAGGTCTGATTTTGAGATATTTTAACTATTATCCACTTCATCCCATGTGTTTCAAGTTTGAGTAGATTAGATCTCATCATGGTGTGTGTGGCCTGGTTACACCAGATAGGTAGAGAAATAATCATCTTACATTATCATAGCCACCTTTGCCAAGTTTTAAATGTTTCTGTGTTTAAATTAAATGAAAATGATATGTGATTTTTTTGAAACATGGTATTAAATAAAGCCGTAAAAATCTCTATTTTGCTTTGCTATTTCAAATACTTTCTAAATATGGCCTAATGCTCTATTTAAATAATAAAGTCATTTGAAGAATAAGCTGTCACATTCAACAAGCTCTAAATGTAGCTACATCTATTTTTCAAATTAAAACAAAGTGCAGGTCTGCCTTCCCCCCAACAAAATCTTAACCAGACTATCACATTTGATCTGCTAGATGATTTAGTCACTTGTCATTTAATTCATTTCAGTAAAAGACTTAATTCAGATTATAGATCTGAGAGCTGGCAGAATCCTTTACAAATCATTTAGTTTTGCTCCCTTGTTTTACAGACAAAGAAACTGAGACCAAGGGAAATTAAGTGGCATGCTCAAAGTTACATGTCAAACAGTTGCTAGAGAAACCAGTTCCTCTAACTTAGTTTTCTTTTCAAAATAACATGTTGAAGAGATTTGTTACTATATATAAAAAAACAATACTTGTTCTAAATTTATTTATTAATAGATAAACTGATTTGTTTTCAGGCCCCAATTTACTTAAAGTTAAAACATAATCATTTAGACCCATGGCACATGCAAAATAAGAATCATGTTTAAAGGTCAGAAGGGGTAAAGGTTAAAGTGACAGAGTCCCAGAAATAAGAGGTACAGGTTTAAAGCCTAAACTTAAAATTGTAGGCTCCGTAAGTGCCAAGACCATGTCTTCTGTGTTTTCATTAAAGGAAACCTTAAATGTCCATGTACTCGCAGAATATTGTTGCCTGAATAATTAAATATTCCAAAGAAGGTGAAAATCGCAGAGAATTTTATATGTTACTAACACCAGTATTTCCCACACTGGAATAATACTATTTGTTT
Source organism: Alouatta palliata (assembly GCA_004027835.1). Taxonomy (NCBI): domain Eukaryota; kingdom Metazoa; phylum Chordata; class Mammalia; order Primates; family Atelidae; genus Alouatta; species Alouatta palliata. The sequence continues at coordinate 49,341 of PVKV010003542.1, read as the reverse complement.
ACTTTTCAGTTAATACTCTTAATATGAAAAAAATCTGTTTATTTGAAATTAGACATTTCCTGAAGCATATATGTGTCTAATCAAAAAGGTCCTAATCATATCAGGAGAGTGGCAATTATAGTCAGTTAGACTTTGCATATAACATGGCAATGCATTAGAGAAGTGTAAAATGCCAAGGCAGGAAATTATTGTTATCAGAAGAAATATATTTATATTATTGTGGCCATTAGGCAGACAAAAAGGAGGAATGACCACGAAATGCAAAATATCCTCATACCTGCCATTTATAACAGCTAATACAGTGAGAAAGCAAGCATTTCCTTAAATATGGAGTCTGGGGCTTGCCATGCCCGAAACACCTGATTTCCTCTTTATGACTTTATTGATCAATTTTTCATTGTCTGTAATCATGTTGAGACTTCATTTTGGAAGACTTGATACTGGTGTTTTCTAAATACAAATAAAAAAGGATGATATTCATATGGCACTTTTGTAATTTAGAAAACTCTGTCTCATAATAAACTGAGGAAACCTGTGGTTACAGGAAGGAAAGGTAAACAATATCAGTTATTGAGAGCCTCATATGTGACAGGAATGTGAGACACCTTCCCTTAGAAAAGTAAAGAAGATATTAGTGTTCTTTAAAAAACAGACAGGGAAGTCTAGCTATGAAGTGGCAGAATTCAAATCCAGGTCTTCAGAGTTGAAGTCAGGACTTACAGACTCAAGTGACTTCAGGGGCCAAGAAGGAAATCTGAAACTGTGAAATTTGTATGTCTTGTAAATCTTTGCTCTTCACAATTGTAAAGCATTGAATGTCTAAGGCCTTGCTCTTCAAGATTTGACAGAAATGAATGTTTTCAAATGTCTCCTCTCACATGAGGTGATGCCTTTTGGCATTAAGAAATATAACTCCCCTAGAGCTATGTGTGGCTTAGAGTAAGAGTTTTGTTAAGATTTCTTAGTACTTTAGACTTTAAATGAAAAAGATTGCAAAACGAAATGTATCATATGGTACGGAGTGCTTTTATACACACATCAATGTGAAGTAGTTCTTTATGAGATTGATTTTTGTGGCACTGGGCAACAACAATAAAAAATAAATTACTAAAGACTAAGATGGGTAAGAAAACAGGGAAGTCTACCCACATTTCTGATCTCTTTACTGAAGTCCTAGAACTTACTTATTTACAACAGACTATTCACTGCTTTTGAACTGTTTCAGATTACTCAGAAACAGCATTCATGGCCTGCCCAGAATTAATGTGTAAGTGACCTTTCTCAGAACCAGGATGGAGGAAGACTTTACTTAACATTGCAAGAGGTGGATATTTAGATGTCATGAACTTCTCTAGGCTTCTCTTAGACCTAAATAGTAAAAGGGTTTCCTTTTCATAAATGTTCATTCTCATTATAGAATAAATGGGTGATATATAGTTCTATATACTTCTAGATGTTTGCTGTTCATTTGTGTGATGTTTAATAGAAAGCAAGAGGAAAGAAAATGTAGTTCTTGAACAAAGATCTTTTCAATGTATGTTAAATTTGACACTAGAGATGAAAATACATTGTTTTTTAAGTGTTTGATTGTGTGAATTCTTTGGGTAGTGGAATAAGTTCACAGTCAGATCCATGTAATTAGAATATGTGGTTATTTAGAGTGTCTGATTTCTCTAAGTTGTAGTTTCTTATAAGAGACTAAAACATTTTACTTTATTATGCAGATGATTTCTTATGCGAAAGCAATGCTCTGTAGTGCTTCTACAGAGTTTACAAAGAATGGTTTCATGATATTGATTTTTAAAGTTTGTGTTAATTTTTTGAATTTTAATGACAATTTTTTTTTTTTTTTGAGATAGAGTTTTGCTCTTGTTGCCCAGCCTGGAGTGCAGTGGCGCAATCTTGGCTTACTGCAACCTCAGTCTCCTGGGTTCAAGTGATTCTCCTGCCTCAGCCTCCCAAGTAGCTGGGATTACAGGCATGGCAAAATTTTTATGACAAAAAATCAATATGTAGAAGTCATAAATTCTAGGTTTTAAAAATAAGAAGAAAAAATGGGAAATAGAGTAATATCTTACATTTTTCAAGATAAATAAAATTAATTGGTGAGAATAATATTGCTTTCACTTCTTATATAAATCTAATATCTATATCTGCCCTACAATTTATGTAATGAGGACCATAGGATGGTTTTTACTTTATGAGCACTCATTTTAAATTAAAAAAAAAATGTCATCATGATTTTCATTAATTAGAGATGCCCTATCCTAACATTTCCTCAGACAGCATGGAATACACGGCTATGGCCTCTGGAAGGACTCTTCAATGTGATGCTAATTAAAACCAACATTGATTCTGCTGTTTTATTGACATACATCAAATTTAGAATGAAAAGTAGCCTTTGAGTGACTTTAATTATCAGTACTATTAATTTTGATATTTCTGAAGAAATGGTCTTCACTAAAAGTAAAATTTACTGAGATTTTGTGTAATCAAATACCTATCAAAATACTTCATATTGCTGTATGAAGCATACTCTGCTAAGGTAGTATGTTGAAGATAAGTCAAATCAGCTTTTCACTATTGTGTGGTATTCTGGAGAGGAGTAGGATATTCTAACATGGATTCTAGACTCAGAGTGCCTGGATTTGCCTCTGTCATGCTAGCTGTGTGACTTTAGGGAAGTTACCTACATTCTCTGCAACTTAGTATTCTCATCTGTAATGAGTGGTTAATGTTAAAACTTAGGATTGTTGTGAGGATGGAATGAGAAGTTTTATGTAAATGCCTAATACAATTTCCGGCCTGTTAGCGCTTATTGTTTTTTGTTGTTGTTGCTCTTGTTTTTAACATAGAGTAAGGACACATGATGTATTCCTGACCAGATTTGGGTTTACTGTTGTTGGACTTTTGTGTTTTGGCATGGAAAATAATGTTTAAATAGGACCACTGTCATCACGCTGGAGCTCTATTTTTGCTAAGTATGGTATTTGAAAGGAATTATACAATATAGTGTGTTTTACCAGCTAGGAGAGGCAAGCCACTGCTGAGATGTCTGGTCCTGGATATGGAGAAATTTGGTCTTCTCAGTGTGAGTGACATATTTACCCTCCTCCACCATGAATGTGCCCATGCACTTAGACATTTCTGCAGAGTTGTACAGATCCTGTACTTGCTGAAAAATATGCTTGCATGGAAAGGCCTTGTGGCATATCTTGTGGCATTGAATTGCTACCATCTGTCTCCTAGCCAATGTTAAAATAAAAAGAAAAAAAAAAGAAGTAGCATTAGAAAATGTGTCATTTTATAAGAGCTACAGTACAATGTTTGTTTACACTCCATTCCCCGCCCCCGAATATGTGACATGTAAGAGTGTCTTGAGACACTGTCAGATTTACAGCTGCATGTAATAAAACATTTAGAGTTTATCACAAATGCTTTCACTGTTAACTACCACTTTCCCCCATCCCATGGAATTTGTGGTGCAAGCCTTAATTACATTTTGTGTTATTTACTAATATGTATTTTAATATTTATTTTAAAGATATTTCTCCCCACAGTGATATCTGTTCCTAGGCATAAAAGAATGGCATTTTAAGAGAATTTGACACAGTAACTATTGACAGCTTGAAACCTGTAAAAAGTCTGACTTTTACAATAAACACTCTATTGTCTTCGGAAATCTCTGGTATAATAAAGCATGATAAAGTGCTTTATTATAACTGCGATTGTTATAATACACCTTTATCTTTGTATTAAAAGGTGAATCCGTGTACAACATAATAATGAGCAAAAGATTAAGAAACCTTAAATTGCATATGTAGCAATATCAGAGGAAGCAGCTGCTGTACCTTGAGCAGCTTTGGCAAGAAGAAGTTAGCTGAAGTATGGAAGTCTGAGAAATATTTGATGATAGAGTTCTGGCATGAAAAGTCTTTTTCTACCTTTCATCATGAAGAATCTCGAACAGTTTAATGAGCAAATATAAAAATGATAAATGCTAACATTATTATAGAAACCATGGGAGAGATTGCCATCTCCAGTATGAAATTAAGGAGTTACTTTCCAATTGTATCCCATTAATGGAAGACAAGAAGAGAAGAATATGTTATGAGCTTTAAACCATGTTGGCCCCATGTTGAAAACATCAAATTCCCCACGACACTGAATTTCCATGAGAGCAGGACTATTTATGCTGTATTCAGCCATTTATACTCCCAGTATCTAGCCCAGAGCTTCTCAGTAAATGTACTGAATGAATAACTATATTTAACAGAATGTGATTTAAAAATAACATATTTATGGTTAAAAATATATATGTTTGTGTATGGTTTTTTGGTTATCAGAGACAGTGTTATGGTCCGTAAAGAAAATCAGATTAGGCCAGATAAATTGAGTGATTTGTGAGGCAGAGGTGGGAGGATTGCTTGAGGCCAGGAGTTCAAGACCAACCTGGGAAACATAGCAAGACCTCATCTCTACCAAAGGTAGAGAATGGAGCCAACCTGCTATACTGCCCCCAAACTGCATACTGTTCATACAGCAGGAGCGAGGTAATGATTCTTAGCTGTCAATGTTGTCCGCTGTGCCATTTAATCCTGCGATTCAGTCTTTTGTATTTTAAGAGTAACCATCTTTATTACTCTGTAGGTTTATCTGAGGGTAGGGATCCTGCTTTTACAACTTTGGTGCTGGTCACAGTGCTTTTAAAAACCTGATAAAGCACTTTCTTCAGTAATCACAAAAGGTACCATTTAATGAGAGCTAAGTCTCTTAGAGCATCTGACTAGTACTGGTAGCTAAGGGTATTTGCTTTCATTTTCATAGGATGTGCATACATGAATTCATGTTGATAAAGAATATGCTATCTTATTAACATGTTATCTGAAGATAAAGCATGGGGCCTCTGGTTTTTCTGGTTTTCCCTATAAATCTCAGAGTGTCCTCCATAGTCTATCCAGTCTGAAAAGTTTATTTTTCTATGTTCTTTGAAAATCAAAATTAGATTGCTTTAGAGAGAGCATGCACGTTTCAGTTTGGCATAGATGTTGCCACTTGCTATTACTTCTTCTCAGCCCACTTGACTCATTTATATAACCTGCCTGGTCCCTGTAGGCCCTTAAGTGTGAACCATGTCTAGACAGATCAAGACTGGGCATTTGGTTACTTACATATCTAAAATAAAAGCGATGTCTGTTGGCCTCAGGGGAGACCCTGTTGAATCTATTTATTCTCTTAAAAATAAAGTAGAAAACAGAATAAAGATTAAAGAAGTAGACATTTGTGACTCAACTTTTATCGTATTACTTTTTCCGAGCATTAGAGCTCAGACTCTGCAGCACAGGCAAAGAAAGACATTAGGGAAAAGACAATATGCTGGCATCAGAGTTCGTGAAATAAGGGTGCAGGCCAAAAACAGAAAGACGGGAGAGCTGTTCTGGTGAAATGAAGAGTAAGTACCTGGTTGCGAAGGCTGTTAGACAGAAGAAGTTGATTATCTTACTCTGAAAACCAATCCATTAAATAAAGGTCATGCTGCTGGGGAGAAAGGAATATATTATAGTTTCTTCAACATCTTCAATATGTTGACATCCTCAACAAAGAAGGTTCTTTCCCCATCATTACTCTAGAGCTTCCCTGACAAACCCCATTAGAGGTATGTCAGCCATAAGTCTAGATGCTTTTAAGCCATTTATATTTCTGTCTGTATGACTTCTCAGGTTTTTATGTGTAATGGTTGCAGTATAGAGAATATATATTTTCATTTGTTATACATTTGCCTCCTTTAAACTTAAAGGAACAGCATTCAATGCTGCTATATATGAATTTAGTGAATTTTGACTAGTCATGGTTTTATAGATTTTGATCACATTTATTCTTTGTTTTGGCTTTTGGGGCTATAAATTCCTGTACTAAATTTTTTAGTGGGATTTACACAGATGTGTTTAAGGAATCATTTTGTGTTATAGATTTGGGAATCCTTGTTGTAGATTTCTAATTCATTTTAGTCAATTAGTAAATAATCTTCATTTTAGTTAGGTTTGTTTATTTTTCTTGTTTAGACAGTCTTCCTATTTTGTTTTTTGCAAGCTGGGACTTTAGTAAGAAGACAAAATTTAGAAAGAAAGCCTGCATTTTATTATTTTTATAAAATATGTTAACCATGAATTTTTAGGTAGATCGCTTAACACTCACAGTGTGCTCATCTGTAAAACAGGGATAGTGCCCCATATTATCAGAGTAGTATCATAATACCCAATATTAAACAGAACTGATATTGTTGTGAGAATACAAAAATTAATAATTAAAATAAATTGGAAACTCTGAAGTGCTGAACAAGCTTAAAATTTTGTTTTCTACTGTATCTATTAGAATGAAACCGCTCAAGTTTTATTAGTTTATTTAAAAAAATAATGTCTGAACTTTTAGCAAGCGTATTTTGATGATTTCTGGCTACCTATGGATGGAGTTTGTAATACAAACATAATATTCCCTCAAACACTACTAGGACCAGGCACCTAAGTTCAGTTTGTGACATTGCCATGTAGAGGATGTATAATTTGGGACCGATAAATAATTTATTCTCTTGAGCCTCAAATTTTACATTTTCTGAATGATAATATAATCTTGACTGAGTTATAAGGACTATAGCTATGCATGCAATTTTTAGAACAGTGTGTAAACTACTTCAGTAAATGTTTCATACTGCTTTATCTTGATGAATGCAGATACTGTATAAAGTAACTATAATACGGCATGACCCAGGTAGAAACACACATTTTTGTTACATTCTCCACTTCTCATTAAACTTACTTATTTTGTTTTATTTATTTATGTCATATTTACTTATTGAAATACTCTTTTATGGTCAAGGTTTAAATACATTGAAATTATTAAAGTGGAGCCAGCGTCTTGGTGCAGAACTGACTAGAATCCAGAATCTAAAATACAGGGATAAAGTGGAAAAAATTCTTGAATAGGCGTCTAAAGATCTTAATTCCAGTTCCAGAGCCACACCTTACCAGCTGTGTTGTTGAGAACAATTTACTTAACCTGCCTGAAATCCTTCTCTTTCATTTATAAAAATAGGATAATGATATCTGTCCTATATGCCAAAAGGAAACTGTTGTGAGGATCAAATAAATTAATAAGTGTCAAAATGTATTTTAAGCTCTATTGCTTACAATAAATTATAAAAAGAAATGCTATTGGTCATATTAGACCTAGCAATGTAAATATTAGGAGTGGCTACTTAAGTAGAGTATAGACAGATTCTCAGACTTGTAGAAGAAGCAGTAATGACCTAATCCCATGAGGGAAGCCAGCCAAGAATTTATACCTGCTGGGTAAACCCTCCATTGTAAGGCTTTGTGATTGAGCAGTCAACAATTTCCAAAGGGCTGGTCAGGAAATTAAGAGAACAGATTAAAGTAAAATTGGGTAATGTTCCCCTGGATCTTTATACTTAAAATTGTTCAACTGAGACACAGCTGATCCTTTCGTTAAAAAATTAAAAAAAAAAAACTATTATAACTGGCTTTGGCTGCCTATAGTTACGGCATGAATCATGTTTATGTGTCGAAAAGATTGTCTCTTTCATCTGCCCTTTCTCTTACTCCCTGACAGACATGCAGCTAAGATCTTAAAGTATTTCTTTTTTCCTCAAGGGAATTTTCCACTCACATCAAAACCCTGGAGTTCTGAGCAAAGATAATTAATGAGCTAGTAACAAACTGAATTTTAGCATTTAGAAGACTATTAAAACATTTTGTATGGTATTTCTGGTAGTCTTTAGGGTTGAAAATAAGAAACATGACATCAGATTCCAAAATATCTTAGGAAATATTGCAGGACTATTTTTTTTCTCTTCTTCTCTTCCCTTTTCTTTTCTTTTCTTTCTTTCTTTCTTTCTTTTTTTTTTTTTTTGAGACAGAGACTCACTCTGTCACCCATTCTGGAGTGCTGTGGAATGATCTCGGCTCACTGTGACCTCCACCTCCTGGGTTCAAGTGATTCTCCTGCCTCAGCCTTCCCAGTAGCTGGGATTATAGTCATGCACCACCATACCTGGCCGATTTTTTGGTCTATTTATTAGAGAAGTGGGTTTCACCATGTTGGCTAGGCAGGTCTCAAACTCCTGACCTCCAGTGATCTACCCTGCTTGACCTACCAAAGTGTTGAGATTACAGGCATGAGCCACTGCACCGGGCTGCAATACTACTTCAGAAGGCAAAAGAAGCACTTCAGTAGGAAGAAATGGTTTTGAGCACATATACAAAAAGTAACAAATAGGAGCAATTCCAACATCAAAGCCTAATTTGTACTGTAGAGTTTGTATGTTTGCATGCAGGCATGCCAATGCTTAATTCACGTTGAGCAAAACTTTTTTAGTAATAAAATCCTTGTGTGGCTACAATTTAGTGCTTTAAACATGTTGTTCCTCTATTTCTGTTCATGATCATAAAAGAAAAATATTTCAGACTCCAGCAGATCATGACTGTCTAGACTGGTTTCAGAAAGAATATTGCATTATGTGATAATGGAAGTTGTAATATTTTAGCTTAGAAACAGATACTTTAAAAATATAGATCTGTTTGGACTGAGTTTTGAAGCCAAAAGGGTATCATTACTGACACTTAGTTTACTTGTAAGTAAACTGTTATATCAAAACTGGGTATTCATTGACATTTCTGAGTAGTATTTTGTTTTGCATCTATTAGTGAATAGTTTGCCTGAATACTAGCTAAGGTGAATGCTATGGGTTCCCTGAATAAGATTCATTTTTTCCTATCATCCAGGTTAGTGTCTTCCCATTTTTCCATTCAAAATATGTTTGCTGAGCAACTTATATGAATGATATAACAGGAGAGATTTCCTTTGTGAGTGTGGTAAAGGAAAGCATCTTTAAATAGATAACATTTAACCTCTGGCCTAAAACATTACATCTAGCCCTTCATCTATAAGATACGGTTGGAATTCGTGCTAACCAAGGCCACATCTATGATTCCATATATATAAGAGTGGCTGGATTTAACATGTTTTTTCATGGATTTACTTTCCCATTTGAGGACTTTACATGTTTCTGTTGCTGCCTTTCCTCCTTGTCCAACTATTGTGTATATATTTTTTCTCCAATTCTGCACCCTTCATCCACTGCCATGCCCCATGAAAAGAACACTTGGATTTAGGAGATTGATATGAAGTGTGTTATTCTTATATGTTCTGTTGTTAAATATGAGATATGTCTAAGTCAATTAACCTCGCTAGCCAAAGTTTCCCTGTCTGCAAAATGAGGATAAATATTTGTTGCAACTACTTAATGAGCAGTAGAAGCTGGTTGATAGTTTTGTATCAAATGGGCAAATACATAGGAATGTACTCTGAGAAGTGTTGTGGTACCTTCATTCTAGAAAAGGTTGACAGTAACAAAGGAGATAAAAACCCAAGTAGTTTATTTCTTTCTTAAAGTATTTCATTTTCAAGAAGAAGTATGAATTAATGAAATAAAAGAGGTTTCTATAAAAGGTGTTATTTCTTCTCCCTAGCACACCTAGTGTAGTAGATTACCTGTAAGTACACCATGTTGTTTTGGGAGAGGTAGAGATTAAACATTGGATAATGTTAAATTAAATTTTCCTTCCCCAAATGATAGCTTTGTATTATCTGAAATTCTTTTTACTGAGAAAATTATTGCAGAGTAAATTGGCTTTCTAAATTACAAGACTGCTATTGTTTAATGATTAAAAATGTATCTAACATTTTTTAAAAAGGAAATAGATAATTAACTTCAGAAGTTCATGTAAAGATGCATATTTTAATATCAAGTTATTAGAATTAACTTATATGTCTAAAAAAAGAGATTGATAATTATTTTGTAATATATCCACTGAGTGAAATGCTTTGCAACATATAAAACTATTGATACAAAATTTATACTTAGTGACCTGGAAAATAGCTATAGTATTTTATGACATAAGCAAGATGAGTCAGTCATCTAATATGACCTATTTTTTTTCAATGAAACATGTTGTTAGGTAGATATAATAATATATAAAGTTCTGGAATATTATACATCAAAATGTTATACTTCAAGTAATTTCTGGTATTATATATATGAAATATATTATATATATATTATATATATATATAAATTGCATATATTTATATTCGTATATATGCCTAAATTTTAAAGGTTAGCCAATATTGCCTTATTATCAGAGTAATAAAACTATTTTCAGTTTTTTAAAAAAGGTAGTAGTTTTTGTTTTTTGGTTTTTTTTTTTTTTAAGAGTGTAGTCATTTTAAAAAGGTAGTACCAAATGGGGTGCCATCCCAAAGACCAGCAAAATTACGATATTCACATCCAGATTTTTAGCTTTGTCCTTGCCTGCTATTATTTTTTAAAGCTTTTTACTTGTAAGCTTCCATTTGTTATGAATCTCACAATATTTCTCTGACCTAACCTTTTGGCACCCCAAGAGTAAAATCTCTCGCACATAAAATTGTAGTCTCTAATGAGAACTAAATATTTTAAGAGGACTTACATGCTTGCAGGTAGCTTTATTTTATTGCAGTTAGAAATTGTTAATCACTAAAAATGGCTATGGGGACTTTATTCCTGGATGAAGCATTAAGTTATTAACAGGTGTGGAAGAGAAGGCAGGATTTATACTTCTGAATCTTCAGATTAAGGTACTCCTTCCCTCTGATTCCTTCTAGATGTCGTATGGCCATGAAGCAAATGCAGGAGGGATTAGAGCAAAGTAAATCAGCTGAATTTCATGTTTAGATCCAGGAGTTTAGCAGGCCTTGACTGATCATTAGTTGCTTGTCTGGTTAAAATCTTGTGCAGTATTGTCTTTCTTTTATTAGACAAACCATAACATTTATTTGGAAAAGAACATTTTACAATTGGAAGTATTATATTTAAAAATAGTTTTTAAAGTTTAGAAAATCTTTGCAGTTTATCTCATCAACATCAATTTTCTAGATTCACCGGTGTGAATGTACCTTCCAAACCATCCATTTTGTTTCTCTGTACTGGTAGGGCACTTGGCTCCACTAGCTGTGGGAACTATATCTAACTTGTCTTTCATTTTGCCATCCAAATTCTTTATAGAATGACTTCTGCTTTTCCTTTCTGCTAATAGGGAAGATTGTCATAAAATTAAATATAATAAAATAAAAGTGATAACTTCAGTCTCCACTTAATCATTCATTGAGATGAAGCTGGGAATACTAATTTGCATATCTTGAAGTTCCAAGGAGGCTTCATGAGTAGTCTATAAACAATGCTATTTATATGCTTTCATTCTTTCTCTGAAGTATGGCAGCCGATAATAGAATTTTCAGCTACAGAAGATTGAAAAAGGTAAGTCTCATAATTTTTAAAAACCATGTTAAACTGCTACTTTCACAAGATCCAATTCAGGATTCTATAATGAGGTTTTAGATCACATTTTATGTTCGATTTAAAATCTGCATTTGGTTATTAAATTGATTGATTTGTAACCATTTTAATATTCATATAGATAATTTTGTGTGTGGGTTTTTTGCACATGTGTTAGTATAGTATAGTGCAAAGTTGGCTTTTGGAGGCAGGAAATTAGATTTATAATGCTTTTGAAGGTCTTCAGCAACTGTAACATTTTCTGAGTTTGAGTCATTTCTTTGGATGACTGTGGCTTCATTGAAGGGATGCTAACTTTTTCTTACTAAACATAGTAAATTCTTTTTTAGTTCCTATACACACAAATCTTTTCATGTTGTTTTACACTGCCTAGAATTGTTTACGGAGGGTGAATATTGGTAACAGATTTAAAATGAATAGCATTGATAAATAATATAATCTGAAACTTCACAGTGTTGTAGTTGAGATTTGATACTGATCTGTAGGTTCACAATGAAAATTAAATAAATTTTAGTTAAACAGTTAAAACCTATTCATAGAGCATGACAGCCAGTAGATATTAATATTTTGTTCATTGTTACTTGACAGAATCAGAGTTTTTGTTATCCATTGAAAAACTTTAAATGTGAAGACCCTCCTCTTAATATGAAATATAGAATTCTCACAGTGGATAGCAAGCCTTTTTTGTTTGATCATGGTCCAGATATGTTTTTATCTACATGGTTCTTCCTTTGTAATACATTCTTAGGGCAAACAGAACATTAAGAGGCCAGAATGGAAGGTTATGTTTAGCTGACTAGCAGATCACACCTGAGAAGGGCTATCTACAGGTCATGCAGAATTGTATTACACACTGCTTGTTGTAATTTAGAAAGATAAAAGTATCTATCCCTCTCTGTCCTCTTTGTTTTCATGTTTTCACTGCAAGTAACAAATGTTTAACTTGAACTTCTGTTTTATGGTAACTGCAACCACTGATGACTTGATGGCTAAAAAGTTAGCACCCACAAAAAATTACTCCCCAAGAACTGAGAGTTTTTCAGGAAGCTTTCTCAACTGTGTTCAAGAATAGGACCTCAAGTTCTTCAATTCCATCTTTTTCTGTTTTTCTTTTCTTTCCTTTTTTCGATAGCTGCTTCATATGCTGATGACATTAGTGAGATTTGCCCAGCCTGTCATCTCAGCTCTGCTGTTCACAAATTTTCTCACTACTCTGGCCTCTCGAAATGAGGGACACCACTCTCCTCATTTGCAACTTTGTTTCAGAAATGGTAGATTGTTTCCTCAGTTCTCCAAAGTACACATCTGAGGCTTCAGACTTGACTGCAAGTTCAAGGACAAAGGAAAAAAAAAAACATGACATAGTAATTTACAAATTTACAAATTACTATGTTATTAAATAACTCAGATCTCAGAGAGTAAGTTTATCCTCAGGGTTTTTTTAGCTTCTTACCTGTTTGCAAATAGCTCGGCCAATTTACTCTACCAACTAGAGTAGTTTAAGCACCTGATTGTCCCTGCATTTTTTGCCCAAATTTGAAAGGGCCATGCCCAAATTCCCTCTCTTTACATTGAAATGATTTATGGTAGTAAGGTCCACATTCTAGAACATCCCCCTCAACTTAATTGTATAACTATGTAATGATACCTGCTTGCATACACAATCACAAGCTTGTAGTTCTTGTGTTTGTGAACCAAGTAGGTGATGGATTCCAGTGAACTTTGGATAGTTTGTGCTTGATAAAATAACCTGCCCAGTCCAATTTTGTTCTATGGCCTTTTAATTGATGTGAAGTGATGCTATGTTCTTAACTCCAGATACCTTACAAACAACTGCCCAAACATGCATTAATTTGCAGTAATATAAGTGAGAGGGACCTTCTAAAGTGAGAGATACCTTTGACTTTGAAGAATTTGTTACTTCTTTAGAAGTAACAACTCAGCATCACATTGCAACCCATTTATAGGGCATTAACTTACTTAAAACACAGAATTAACTTTCTTAACCACAGAGACCAATTATTTCCCTTCTAAAGTATCAGCATCAGGTTATTCCATTGCTTTTAGGGCTTCTACAAGAAACAGTGGACAGCTGCTTGTTTTATAATTGCCTAATCTAACCACTAAAGCCTGCACCACTAGGTACAGAAAATTGTATGACAAATTTATATAAAAGTTTAGCACCTACTCTTTACCAAGGCTTCCTACCGCATATCATTTGTAAGGTGCATATTCATGATTAATCCAGAAATATATCTTTTCTGTGTAAATGTATGTAAAGATTTTTTACTACTAAATACATTTGAGGTTCCTATTTTAAAAATATAGTTTAAATTTCTATGAGAAAGCTTTGTCTAGCTATCAAAATAATTGGACGTTGGTAGCCAAAATTTTAGCATTAGTTGTGTGCTTTCTTAAAATACTTAATGGTGAAATTGCATTATCTTGTGGGGGAGGGGTGGAAATAAAAATGGAAAAAATATCAATATATATAAATTGACAAAGATATTTTTATGCTTCTTTTCCTTTCTTTCTTTTCTCCTTTTCTCCTTTCCATTCTTCATGTCATTCAAATTATCCTTCCCTCTTTTCTTTGCTCTTTGTTTTTTCATGTATGTTACCAATCTTTGTTTAAAATCTTTCTATAATATACTTATTGATCTTAATGTCCAAAAGCAGGTATTTGTGAGAAGGTTGGCCACAGGTAGTTACTTGAATATGATGTCTTGTAATGAGAGAGAGAAACTACTTAATCTGTAGAGAAAGAGAAAATATGACCCTGTCTTTATTTTGAATAATGCTTTAACCAACTGATATATCACACATAAAAATACCATATTACTAGGTGCTAATTACAGTAAGAGGTTTTACCACTTGGACAAATTAGATAAGCCTTTAAAAATTAAATTATAGATTTAGTTTACTACATAAAATTACCAAATATTTATTGACAAATGGGAGAGCAAATGTATATGGTTTTAGTTTTCATATCTGGGATACTATTCTGTGTTTCAGGTCAACTACTTCAGTAATTTTCTTGTTCTTAAATTTGAGGAAATACATTTTCTAAAGCGATTCTTCTAATATTTTTCTAAGGTCTTCATCTACTTAGGTTGCAAATCCATTTGGTTGTTCTCATGTATTTACATATTTTTTGAGTAGCGTTGCCCCACAGTCATGCTTTAGTATCCTGGAAGCTGTTCTGTGCCACTTGGTAAAATACAGTGGTTCAGGACAGTTAGGCATTGTTGTAAACAAAGGAAAGCATGTGTATTCTAACTTCACTTTTAATCTATTCTTTATTTAGTTAGGGGTGTACAGGAACCCAATTTCAAAACTGGTGTTTTCCTAAAAATTGTCATATATTTTGTGAAATGCTTTGTTCTTTTGGTGCTCTCCTTACATGCCTGTGAACTTGAATTCACTTAATATAGTACCAAGTATGAATAGAGAGGAGGCTAATTCCTGTTAGGAAATTTGAAAAGGAATCACTTGCTTTTACTTGACAGCTTTGACATAGGCTTTTACTTTACTTTTCCCCCCCTCCAACTCATACATAAGAGGGCTACAGAAAAGAATTTCATTCTCTCAGAATCATTTAAAAGTGAAACTAGATCTTAAATATATTAAACTATTTTGATTTATTCTGCTATAAAAGTAATCATTTTGTGGTCAGTTGTTTCGCAGTATCTTGGCATAAGGATATATTGTGTATTTTTAAAAATATAATTATTTAAATCTTGATTTATCTTTTTGGCTCATTATTTGAACCCATAGAATAATTCATGTGGGTTACCTGCCAAATTCATGTCATTCTCAAAGAGCAATGAAAGTTTTTTTAATTTTTTTTATTTTAGAGTATGGAGGCACTTGTTTAGTTTTTTTTTCAACAATTAAGGTTTTCACCTTATCATGTCAGCTAGCTGACATTAGCAGTGAAATTTTAAAAGGGTGTTTGATTTTTTTATATTCATTTATAGTTTCTTGAGAGTAAAATTTAAATTTTTTTCTAGAATATTTTACAGCATTTGAGGTATCGGCAGAAGTCATTACATGAGAAGATAAATTCAATCTGACTTTAAGATAGTACCTATATAACTAAAGCAAATTGGTGAATTACACATAATTACTCAGTAATTGGGAGATTGTGCAAATAATTAAATATAATGATTCAGTTTGACATTTTTTTCCTTTTATGTATCCAGATAAACCTTGTGGATAGTTGTAAATTCTTATGTAAATTTATCATATTCATTGATGTTTTGAAAAAACAGTATTTTTTTTAGACACCCTAATGTGAATGGCATGAGAAAGGGGACACAACAACCAAAGCTACACACACACGTGCGCGCACACACACACACACACACACACAGGGAACACAACCAAAGCTACACACACACACACACACACACAGGGAACACAACAATCAAAGCTACACACACACACACACACACACACACACACACATAATTTCTAATATATAATATTGGGAATAATCTTTAATATTTACAAAATCCTTATATTTCTTTTTTTAGAAGTCAATAGTTTTATACACATTTTCTCTTTTTAAATTTTAAAATAATTTTAAATTTTTGGTAATCAGGACATCTATATTCTTTAGTAATTGTGGAAGTCAAAGGCCTCTCTCACTTTATAAGACAAAAAAACAGTATCTAGTTTTCACTGACTCATGTTGAATGATTAACATCACCAATAAATAAGGGATTTTTTTGTAGTAGGGATTTTCAATATGTAGAAGATTTCATGTTCTCTGTAATTGAGTAGAAAATACTTTTTTTTTTGTTGAGATAAAGTCTTGCTCTGTCACCCAGGCTGGAGTGCAGTGGCCTGATCTTGTCTAACTACAACCTCCGCCTCCTGGGTTCAAGTGATTCTCTTGCCTCAACCTCCCAAGTAGCTGGGGCTACAGGTGTGTGCCACCACACCTGACTATGGAAAATACTTTTAACACACCATGATAGTAACAGTCCAAGTACAAAATGCTCAGTTTTTGTAATCATATCGTAGAAGTGTACTGTAGTGAAGACCATTTGACCTTTTAAATACTTTAGGTTTTTAATAATAGTAATTTTAATAATACTAATGCAGTCTCTTTCTATGCTATGATATTGCCTACAAGAGTAAAAGTACATGTGATGATGTTGTTAAAGGTGACCTATCCTGCTCTAACATATTGACAGTTCCATTTAATTGCACTGTACTTGTCTGGTGAGGATAACTTTAACATGCTCTTAAAACAGTAGAAAAATTACCTAATTGAAAAATGTGTTCACGATGAGAGATAAGAGATAATTTAATTTATTATTTCTATACTATTGGGAAACAATTGTTTGAATAAATGTTACTGTGCATTTACCAAACTATAAATGAATTCTGTAGGTAGCTTTCTATGTGACAATCAAGGGCATAGAAGTGTAAAATATTTAAAATTCTGACAGGAAGGAGAAAAGTTGGCTTGTGTTTTATAAAAGTCCCAAGAGTCATGTTATTGGGTCTGACTGGCTTGATTTGGAGAGTGTGCATATCCTAATCCATCTGTATCACCACAAGGATGACATGTACTAATTGCATTAAGTCAGTCAAGGCTTATCCCTGGATGGATGTGAGACCAATTTCCCATGGCTAGGAAATTTGGGGTACTGTTTGGAAAACATAAATGCAGGGGCAGAAAATAACAAATATTCATGGAACTCTCAGTCTTTGAGACTATCTGTGGGTTGAGAGGGCCTTATCTTAAAGTTTTATGCTTTTGAACATTAACATTCACTCTCTCTCCCTTATTTTTAGCATCTTTTTTTTTTTTTCATACTATTTCATCCGGCAAGTGTATTGGAAAAAGTGAAATTTAACAGTATAACTGGAACAGAATCTAATACAATTCTTTTGGACATCCCCCAAACCCAGGTCTCTTTGGATAGCGGCATTATCTCTGAGCAAACTGTTTTATGCTTTATCCTTGTAATGTTCCTTCCCTCACTAAATAATATCCCTTACTCTCTCCCTAATATATTCTTATTTCACTAAATAGATACTTCTGGTTGAATCATGTAGAATACTTTTGACTATACATAACAGAAAACCAAGCTAGCCAGTAGCATTACTAAAAGGATGCTTGTTTACTTAATATTACTTCCAAAGTGGTCTCTGTGATGGTTTGGCCTTGAAACTGAATCATCAAGGACCAATTCTCTTTTCAAAATCTTTGGTAGGTAGTTGAGGCTGTTTTGTTGTTGTTGTTTTTAAAATATCTAGTTAAGATGACTTTTGGATATCTTGACATCAGGTCTTGACATAACAATACTCAAAGATAGAATATAGTGGATTAAATAAATGGTTTTCTGAAGTCATCAAGCACTCCCTTTATATATTATTAGCTAGAACTAGGTCACATAATATTTCCTAGCTACAAGACAGGCTGGTAAATGCATATCTGAATTTCTCAGTTCCTATGGTAGGGGCTGCATTACATAGAATGTTTTGAGAATAGTTGTGTGGCCAGACAATATTTCCCACAAGTATTTAAAGTAAATAAGAGTCAGCTCCCTCTGTTTTGTATAGAGGCATGCAAATAAGAGGTTGGTCTCATACTGAAAACTTTGCATGGAGAACCATTTCTCTGGTTTAGTTCTTGTGCTTTTCAGTGGTTCTAATTTTTAGGACAGTGCCATTTTAGTCAAATATTTCATATAACAGAACTGGTTATACTAAACTTGTTATCCTGGCGTGCTTCTTCTACCAGGGCACTAATGGTTCAGAAACAGGATGGGTCAAAATAATTAGAAATTAAATACAATTATACATATATTTATGTATACACACACAAACTTAAACACCTGGATACATGTACATAAGATAATGCAATATAAAGGATAAAAATTTCTGTGATGTAGCACAGCTGAGGAATTCTAGTGATTTGAAACAGGCTCATCATATTTTTCTTTCATGTCCTATTCCCACACTTCATTCATAAATTCTAACAGGTATGACTGGCTGTCTGTTCACTCAAGTTATGTATTCAGTGAAGGCTATATGTAAGAGATGCTAGATATATTTTTACTCTAAAAGATATATTTTTACCCTAATACCCTAAATATTTGACCCTAAAATATTAGCCTCTCCTCTGAGTAAAATTTTCCTATTGTGTTTCATACCATCTTTCTCTTTTTCTGACTTTGTATCTGATTAATAAGATACTTATAATTGTACCAAACATAAATAATTATGACATGAATAATTTTGTTTCACTGGTCACTTCTAACAGAAGAATATTAACATGCTGCATAGTAGATTATAGGGATATACATTATGGCAATAATTATCTTTATGGCATAGTCATAATTTATAATATAATAAGGCACCCATTTAGAGTTAAGTTCTAAGGTAATTGTTTTTTTTTTCTCTTAGGCCATCAGAATGAGAAATATTCTGAATCCATGTTTCCAAGCTTTTAACTAGGCAAATAATTGGATATTGATGTACCAAGGACTTTTTACATGATTATGTTATCTTTGTTCAGGCTGGGCAAATTTAAATTAATACAAAAGCAAAATTAGGGATTCTGGTATAATATAAAGAGACAGTAAGAGGACACTAAAGGTAGAATGTCTAGGCAGAAAACCCAGCTCACCACTTACAAGCTGTGTGACCCTGGGCCACTGATTCCTCAGGTTACTGTCCTATACAATGACTAATACAAGGTTAAACAAATTACGCATGTACGTCTGTAGCATAGTGCTTAAAATATGGTAAGCATTTAGTAGCCATTAGCACTTGTCATTATAATATGGAAGAGATACTTAAATGTAAAGATATATTTTGAAAAATGGAAAACAAATAAAAAAATACACCTCCCCTAAGAAGGAAGTATTGTGGGTTTTTGTGTGTCCAGTAGCTATTAGATCATGCTTGCAAAAAGCTTTGAACACATACTAGGCTCCATAATTGTATTTGGATTGTTGAATGATGTTGATTAGTGCCACATTTTGAAACAATCCATACTAATCAGCCACAACTTTTACAGACTTTATGAAATTTATTTGAGATTAATTTAGAGTTGATGACCTCTTGGACTTGGCATTCATATATTATCAGAACACATGGTTAAGTTGATTACAAAATACTTATGAAATTTAGCAGGCTGGGCGTGGTGGCTCATGCCTGTAATCCCAGCACTTTGGGAGGCCAAGGCAGGTAGATCACGAGGTGAGGAGTTTGAGACCAGCCTGGCCAAGATGGTGAAACCCTGTCTCTACTAAAAATACAAAAATTAGTGGAGCACGGTGGCGGGCGCCTGTAATCCCAGTAACTTGGGAGGCTGAGGCAGGAGAATCACTTGAACCAGGGATGCAGAGGCAGGAGAATCACTTGAACCTGGGAGGCAGAGATTGTAGTGAACTGAGATCGTGCCATTGCACTCCAGCCTAGGCAACAGAGTGAGACTCTGTCTCAAAAAAAAAAAAAAAAGAAAAAGAAATATAGCATTCTAATATTCTGTCTTTCTCACTATTTCTCTGTGTTTAAGCATATGTGCACACACAACAGTAAGGAACATCAGGGTAACATTTTAATTATTTTAGTCAGGTGTGTTGGTTTATGCCTGTAATCCCAGAACTTTAGGAGGCTGAGGTGGGAGGATCAATTGAGTCTAGGAGGTTGAGGCTGCAGTGAGCTATAATTGCACCACTGCACTCCAGCCTGGGTGACATAGTGAGACCATCTCAATATAAAGAAATAACTAAATAATTTTAGTCTTCATATGTTCTTTTATTTACAATGTGTTAGGCCCTGACCAGATTGACTACTGATTAATTTCATGTTTATCCAGTGGCACATTATGATTTTTTAGTTTCTCATACTTCTAGATAAGAATAATGCAGTGTATTATCAATGCAAAATATTATAAATGAATGGGCTCTTTAAAATATGAATGTTTGATATTTTAAAAAACTGGGTTGCTATCTTTAAGTCACTTGTGGGCACTAATTAAAATACTTATCTTGACTGAAAGGGGAAGTTAAAATTGGTGGAAGAAAGATTACTGCCCATGCCATTATGATTCCTTATTAAGACATTTTCTGTGTTTATTTTCAATTTTAAAGAACTTTGCTCTATGTATTTTGACTTTTAAAGGCCTAAGATTTTGCCTGGATGAACACACACACACACACACACACACACACACACACACCCCTCCCTGTCCACATTCATGAATTCAACCAACCAAGAATGAAAATATTTGGGAAAAAAACAATTGAAAATAACAATACAATGATAAAAATTATACATATAAAAAACAATACAGTGTAACAATGATTTATGTAGCATTTACAATGTATTAGGTATTATAAATAATCTAGAGATGACAAAGTATATGAGAGGATATGCATGGATATGCACAAATATCACAGCTTTTTATATAAGGGAGTTAAGCATTTGTGAATTTTGGTATCCTGGAGTTCGGGGATGATGTTCTTGGAACCACCTCCTTGGATATGAAGGGAAGAGTGAGAGAGAGAAAGAAAGAGAGAGTGAGAGAAAATGAATGAATGGTTTGATACGGAAACTGAACAATAACTTTTAATGGAAACTGTTAAATTGTCCTTATACTGTTTTTAGTTTATAAAAATCTGCTACTGAGACAGAATTATTAATATAAAATGGAGACATTCTATATGAGAAGAAAAGTATAATTCACATTTTGGGAGAATATTTTGTTTGTTACATCTAGTATGCATTCTTTAGGCTAGGTCTCTCTACGTTTTATGATACAATAATTTTTACAGGTTGATGATCCACTGCTTTTCTTTGTTGAAAGTGTCCATTTTAAACAATGATTTTTTAAAAGTCATGGCATTTTAATCACTATTAAAAAGAAGGAGGAAATATTCCTCATATTATAGGAGAACAGATGAGATGGAAATTGCCTAGTGTTCATTGATAGTATAAGGTTTGTAGGGTCAGAAGTATACAGCAGCAATTAGTACTGAAGTCAGCATGAAACGCAATAAATAGAGCAGGTGCAGCTTAAAGAGGACCTAAATCACTTCATAATTAAAACTATAACCTTAAGCCTTCCTGAAACATATTCCTTTTTCCATTAGGGTTGAAGTATAAAATATTCTGGGAAAAAAGTAAATTTAATCTTGTGTGTTTGCTTCAGTGAGAAAGTATTCTAAATTTGATGATAAAATAATACAATAACAAAACAATCTCTGGGAGCTTTGAGGCTATGGTTGTGAAACTAGTAATAATAACTAGAATGTATATGAAACAGACTGATAGCGTCTGGGAACCAGATTACTGTTCAGCTAGCTAGCTAGCTTGTACATGCATGTAATTATCTTTTGTTTATATGGAAACATGCCGTGTGTGTATGTGTAACTGTATACTCATAATTTGGACTTTAACTTGCCAGTTTTAATACTGCCAACAGTGCATATATGACTGTGCTGTACGTCTCATGCCTGGTAGTACTGGAGTGAGTAATCCAAATGCCAGAGCATCTACCTGGGGGTTTTCTTTGTCAATACCAAATTTAGAGACCTGGAGTCAAAGAAATAAAATCTTGAAAGCTGTGGGGAAGCTGGAAGGCAAGAAATAATCTTGTTTGCAAAGGTGGAGAGCTTAGATGCTTTTTATGTTCTTTTTGATGCCTATTCTCAAAATGCTCTCCTTCAGATTGTACCACTGGGAAGACAAATAGAACCTTCTTGACCAAAACCGAGAGTAATTTTAGCAAAATGTCTACTTGAGTGGCTTGACTATATCTTGTGACCTGTAATTTCCTAAGATCGCCTGTCCAATTTGAGGCCCCAAAGGAACATAAAAAGGGATTTCACAGAGTATTCAGGTTAATCGTCTTCTTTGCTTCCTCTGTTTCAGTCCCACCTATAGCTAGTTATCAAATACTGCAACTTGCCTTTGCAGAGCAGGGCTGAGCAGGAAACAGCATTGGTGAACTGCTGAGACACATTGTGTAGCAGCTGGAGGTTTTGTGAAGTGGAGGACACCAAAGTCAAACTCAAGTGCTGAGTGTATTGAGAGGAAAAGAGCCAGGAAGCAGACTCACCAGAAGGAAGAGTGCAGACACTGAGAGTGGAGAGTATACTAGTCTCTTTCCTCCTTTGTGTTTTAAACCATCATTACTACAGCCTGTTGATAGGGATCTGCAAAATACATGATTTCTGCTAGGTTTATATTAAATATGGCTGTTGAACAAAGCTTTCTTAATATTGCCTGCAAACCCTATGATTTAAAAGCAGTTGCTCAGACAATTCCAAAATAGATTTATTTCATGCTCTCACAGTGATATTAAAACTGTACTTTAACTGTTAATGGAAATATATAAGTGGCTGAAATACTCAGATTTCAGACTTATGAGTTACTTTAGTTATGATATACACAATTGTGCTGCATGTAATATTAGTAAATGTCTTTTGTGTTCCATGTCACAGCTGCCTTTGTTACTCAGAAATTAATAGATTTAGATGAAAATGTTTTGGTTAATGCTACATTTGCTGATAATACCTAGAAGAAAGCATGGAATATTTTTAAACTCACTTTTTAGTTAGCTAATCCAACTTTAGTTTGCTAATGACAATTCTGAGATAGCAAGCAGAGGGGTTTGGGGAAAGGTCAACCAATGTGGGAATAGATTTAAATCCTAGCTCTGACCTTGCTAATTATGTTACCTAGAGCAGGTAACTAAATCTCGCTCTGCTTGTTTCTCCACTTCACAGATGTGAAAAGCTCTCTTGTGGTTTTTAGGGATAAAACGGGTAATGAACTTAAGAGCTTTGAATAGTGACTGGAACATACTGTAATTTATCCCTTCTGAGACCTACATTAGTATGGACGGTTCCCTACTTACAGTGGTTCAACATGATTTCCTACTTCATACTGCCATGAAAGTGATACACATTCAGTAGAAACCATACTTCGAATTTGAATTTCGATCTTGTTCTGAGCTAGCAGTGTGCGGTAGGGCACTCTTGTTTTGCTGTGCAGCGAGCTGCAGCTCCGGGTCAGTCTGGCGGTCACAAGGGTAAACAACCTTTGGGCCCATTGTGCTTCCAGCTGAGTACGTGTGTGCTGAGTACCCATAGGACAATTCCATTGTTCACTTTCAGTACAGCATTCAATAAATTACATAAGGTATTGAACACTTTATGATAAAATAAGCTTTGTGTTAGATGATTTTGACGAACTGTAGGCAAATTTAAGTGCTCTGAGCATGTTTAAGATAGGCTAAGCGATGATGTTCTTGTGGGTTAGGTGTATTAAATGCATTTTCAACTTAATGATATTTTCAACTTTTGTTGGTTTTATCAGGACCAAACCCTACGATAAGTCGAGGACTGTCTTCACATTTTAACATATGTGAAACTGGAGGCATCATGGAAATGGATAGTGTATCAGTTTAATTGGCAACATTTTATTTTCCTTAATGGTACATAAAATAATCATGTTCTGTCTTACCATCAGAGGTATCTTATAATTGTTGAAATATGATTCATAAAATGGCATATAAAATAATGTTCTGCCCTTTGATTAGAGGCGTCTTAATATCTCATCAATATGAAAGTAGATGCTATTACTACCCCTTCCTTTACTGTGGAACTGTTACTTGGCTTTGTCAGCCATTGTTTAATATTAATATTGCTATCTGGAACTCAATGTAAATTCCTTTTGTAGTCTTCAAATTAAATTTTACACACACACACACACCATCTGGGACTCAATGTAAACTCCTTTTGTAGTCTTCAAATTAAATTTTACACCCACGTGTGTGTGCACACACATACACACACACACACACACACACACACACACACACAGAGTAGTCCCCATTATTCATGGTTTCACTTTCCGAGGTTTCAGTTACTTGAGGTTAGCCATAGTCTGAAAATACTGAATGGAAAATTCCAGAAATAATTCCAGAAATAAACAATTCACATATTTTAAATTGCTTGCCATCCTGAGTAGCGTGATGAAATCTCACGTTGTCCTGCTTTGCCCCTCCTGGACATGAATCATTCTTTTGTCCAGCACATCCAAGTTGTCTATGGGCTCCATCCTTCCTTCATTTAGTGGCCATCTCCATTACCTGATTAACTGTCAAGGTATTGCAGTGCTTGTGTTCCAGAACCCTTATTTGACTTAATAATGGCCCCAAAGTACAAGAATAGTGATGCTGGCACATTATTACAATGTTTCTATTTTATCACTTATTGTTGTTTTTTATCTCTTAAAGTGCCTAATTTATAAATTAACCTTGATCATAGGTATATATTTATAGGAACAACACCATGGTGTATATATAGGGTTCAGTTCTACTTGCAGTTTTAGACATTTGCTGGGGATCTTGGAATACAGTCCCTGTGAATCGAGGGGGAATGCCTGTGTATATTATAATTAATAAAATACAGATCTAGCAAATGTAAAACAAACATAAAAGTATTAAACTTTTTCAAACTGAGCAAGTTAATGACTGTTATGATTTAGTTAAATATATTTTCAGACTTCATCAAATTTCCTGTAAAACAGTTGAAATCTCTATAATACTTCAGAGTTTTTAAAAAGTAAGAGTAGGCTGAGCACAGTGGCTCATGCCTGTAATTCCATCCAGCATTTTGGGAGTCAGAGGTGTGCGGGTCACTTGAGCCTAGGAGTTTGAGACTAGCCTAGGCAACATAGAGAGACCTGTGTCACTATACAGTTTTTTTTTTGAAGGTCAGTGTGGTGGCATGTGCCTGTCATTCTAGTGACTTGGGAGGCTGAAGCAGAAAGACTGCTGAGTCCAGGAGTTTGAGGCTGCAGTGAGCTGTGGATGGGCAACAATGGGAAATTGTGTCTCAAAAAATCAAAACAAAACAAAACAAAAACACAAGTAAGAGCACAGTATGATATTGATAACTGAACCTTTTAGTAAATGTTACATGTTTAAACATCTAAATTCTATGGTTTCTTATCTAAGGTCAATTGATTTTGGTGCCTGCCTAGTATGAATGTGTGCAATTTATATGCATAGTACAAAAAGGGTATGTTAAGATAGACACTGATATTTTGGATAACAAACAAAAGCAAAGCTGACTTAATAATACTGTTTTTCTTTTTCTGTTGCTGTGTACAATTATGTGATGAGGGAGACTTGTGTCGGAGTGCAGCGATGAAAAATCAGAATCAGAACTTGACAGGTTGAGACTCACAGGAAATGAAAACAGGAGGCAGAGTGACTCTTTACTCAGAACAAATCGCCCAGGTTAACTGAAAGTCTGGGGCTGGGAACAAAGACAAATTTATTGCCCTTTCATAGTAAATGTCTGCAAACCTAGGCATGAGAGAGCCTTTGATGCCCTGGTGTGCCTTTCAGCAGATTTGTAAATTCAGTAGATACGTGAAATAAAATTCAGCAGTTGGGAGTTAGTGCCTTGCCTTATATTTTGATAGATAAATTGCTTAAGGATTTAAAATCCATCCACAGCACGGATGATAGATACTGGATTAGAATTAAGGGATTTATTTAGTCTTCTTTGCCCAGAAAACCAAGATTACTTCGTGTCAAAACAGTGTTGTGGGAAAATGTAAATAGCAAAAGGGTTTACCTTCATTTGGAAATGAAGACTCATATTTTCAAAATACAGTATCATTATAAGATATGATATTGTGTACCTTTATTTCTGAAAGTAAGTACCTTTACACAAAGCAAAACATGTTAAATTATATTTATAAAATATTACTTCGTGAAAGAAGCAATGCTCAAACGTGATTTATGTTTCTATTCTTTGACTCATTTAATTTTACATTAATTATGTCATGAAATTAAAAGTGCATTACTATGATACATTTGACATACATCACACTGATACTATTTGAAAAGTGTCACTATTTCAAAAGGGAAAGATCACTTTTAGAGCAGTGTACACTCCCCCTCCTCTATAAGACACTATAAACAACAAAAAACAATAGATTGGTGTATAGCACATTATTATAAATGCAACATTATTCAAATCATCATATGTTTCTTAGTAAGAGCAATGAACCTACTTCTGTGTTTGATGTTGTCTGTTGCTCTTTTTGATTGCATAGGTAACAGTTTATTTTACAACTAGTCTATTTTTAAAATAGATAATTCTGATCTTGGCCACATTAAAAAACATTACTAAACAGATCCCAGAAATGTTTTTGGAAAAGAAAACCTTTTTTGGGGTGTCTGTGTGTCTCTTTCATTGCACTGAATAGACAGTTACCTAATTAGCTTATTAGTTTGCAAAAGGTTATAAAGATTTCAGTCTTTATCAGTGGAATGGAGACAAATCTATACTTTGAAAGACTGGGGGAAAATAAAGATGTAAAATATGAAAATTTCTAATTTATTGATGATCATTATAAAAATTTGCATTATTTTTAGTTTTTGCCTTGAATTTCTATAAAGTTTTAAGAAACAATACTTATTTGTAACAAAAGTTTTTTTTTTCCTGCTTTTTGCTCGAGTCATATGACTTTAATTGAAGGCACCAGGTATCCTGGAGATGAGGAGATGAGGGCAGAACTTATTAAATTCCCACCTTTCTTAACCCTAAATTATTCTCTTATTTTTGATGCAAGATTTGTTTTAGGTTATCTCAAGATATTCTTCTGTTAAATGAAATACCCTCTGGAATGTTACTTAGTACTACCACTACAACTATTACCTCCACCACCAACACCACCATTGCCACCACCGTCACCACCACCGTCACCACCACCGTCACCACCACCGTCACCACTACCATTACTACCACTACTATCACTACTACTACTGCTGGCCACTATTACAGTATCATTTGCAAGGCTTTCTGCTGTATGTTTGAAATGAAGAAGCTTATGTAATACTTTATTTTTTTCCCATCCTTTCACTCAAAGGCAATTATATAATACTTTAACCATTTTATACATAAGGAAACTGGGGTGAAAGGAGAATCAGCTCCTCAAGATTAAACAACTAGTATATATTACATTCAGGGATTTTAGTTACTGTTTATTCTTTCAATGATGTATGATACTTTTGTTACTAATTAAATTGAATATATGTTTTAGTTATCGAATATTGTTAAAGTAATTGTTCACTTCTTTGTGTAAAAGTTATTTAAATTGTTATTTCTGTATGTTTCCATCCTGCCCCCCAGATGCATGAAGATACAACTGTCATGAGAATATCACAATAGTATTCAGGGGAATAGACTTAGATTAATTTCATTTATACCATGTTAACCAGCCTACATTTGTGATCCCTCTACTTGGGCAATTGTGCTGCTTGCTCAATTGTGCTGGTAGAGATAACCCTTAATTCTTCCTTATCCAGTTTTTGAATCATTTCATTAAACAAAAGCCTTTTTGAGTCTTCTTTTGTTGCTGAGAACAAACGATTAGATTTTAGGAACTGTAGCTACTTTTGTTATTCACAAATTCCAGAGCCTTTCAAAATTTATCATTCACATTCTCTGCTGTGCACACAATCAGTCATTATGTCAGCAGCTGCCCAGGGAGACTTACTTCAATTTATTCAGCCAAATAATAATGATCAGGACAACCATTTCTACATTAAAAATAATAATAAAATCAAATCCTTAAGCAGCAGAGTTCTTTACTGCTATAGTTAAAAATTAATTACTTATATTCAGTAGAAATCCTTTTGTACATTTTGATAGGTAGGGAAAAGCAACATCTGTGTTGAAAATTAATTGATTAGATTGATATGTTTTAATAATAGAAAAGGTTATAAAGGGTTCCATTTCCAAATAAGTGACTTCAGATGATTTATTAGAGGGTACCATAACTTAATGAGATGTTGGCTTTTCATTTAGTAGTTTAGTGACAGCAATCAAAAATTGTATCATTTCAATAATTATGAATTTTGAAATACCTTTAATGCATGTAAGTATTGTGATTCTACATTAACAAATGAGATAAGTGCAGTAAATATTGTATATTTCGCTTGCTTTTAAATACATAATGCATCTGTGATTAAATTAGAAAATATTTTAAATTTCAACTTGTTTTCCCCTCCATCTTTCTCTCCACATGCCCACCTTCCCCACCTCTCTGCCCCTTTTCTGTGATGTGTCTTTCTTAAATTTCAGTGGCATCATTCAGAATATTGAAATAACACCGCACATATTACAACCAAAGCATAAACATAAATATTAATTTTTACAGCATCATAGTGAGGCTATGTCAGTGACACTCCTTCATAGAATTCCTTTGTTTAACATCAGGTTCTCATTATTTTAAATGTCTTTGATCATGTTATTCCATACTAGTGTCTTAAATGAAAGCCCGTGTTTTTGTCAGCATCCTCAGTTAATTTCTTTCTTATTCTAAAAATAAAGAAAGTAAGATGTAAATGCTGACTCAGGTTATTGGTTTGCTGGCAATTTGCTTTTAAGTCACATATGGAATTAGAGACATCAATCTATGCACAATGTTGCCACCTTCTGCTGAACACTTTACGTCTTTGAAAAGGTGTTTTACTTTCAGAGTCAGCTTCAACTTAAGCAAATGCAGGGCTTTTTATTAATTTCAATTCAGTTTTGGTTATATGAATATGGCATATTTATGTCACATGACCCAAAGAACTGCTTTCTTTTACTTTGGTGTATGCAAGGGCTATTGGTAAGTATCTGAGTGTAACTCTTTATAAAGATTTATGTTGTACATTTTCCAACTTCTTGGCAAAAGCTTAATAATTAACAGTTCACAGTTCGCTAGGAAGTCTGAATGCAATAGAAATACTTTTCTAAAAGATTACCAAGAAAATTTATGTTTTTACAGTGCAATATATGCCATCTGCTATTATTATTACCTTTCTGGTTTTTACTTACTGTCTTATTTAAGATATTGGAATCCAGTTTTCTTTTTATAGACAACCAATAGAAATATGTTGCACAGTGGGCTTTTTATAGGTTTAAGAATACACTCAATTTATACTTGTTAATAATAAATAATTCTCACAATTTTCTTGTATTTTATTTATTGAAATAATTAACTTACTGGAAATTCATGTTCGCTGAATAACTCATTTTGCATATGTAATGCCAATATCTTATCTCCGTGTAATCCCAGGATACTGATATCATGGCCTTCATTCAGTATTTCAATAGAAATATGTCTAAAGGGTTACTTGGATTTTGCAAATATTTTAAAATCTGCCAAACAACTCTACATGCTCTAAATGCATAAATCTTCCAAACAAATCTGATTCAGGATTAATATCAAACTGGAATGGGCCAGACTAATGAATACCAAGCTTAATGTACAATCTATTTTTTTGAATAAATCATACAGGAAAATTGCAGAGTGTGTAAATTACATAGCCATCATAAATCAATATCCTTTAGATTGCTCTGCCTTGGATAAGGGGTAGCACTGCAGAGGCCATGACATACTTGAAACTGAATGTGAGGAAAGCAGTTAAAGTGAGAGAGGAACATCCATTAAGGAAAGGAAATGCTCAGAAAATTATTATAAAAGTTGAGTACACAAATTACATGTCTCTGGGTAGTGGTTATTTTATGCAGAGAGCATGGATGAATGAGATGGCTTATGCTGGTCTTCACTATATGACTGCTCCAGGACTAAGATGTTTGAACCATTCTCTGCAAGTTTGCCCTAATGCTTAAGAAAGAGTTTTCTAAATTCTAGCATAAAGTAGTTGCTTAAGAAAGATTTGAAAGTCATTAATAAAGCTGCAGATTATGATCTCTGTTCTAATCTCAGTTCTGTATAAAAGATTAACTTTTCTGGAAGATACTGGTAATTAATCTGTTTAAAATATTTCACTATGGACCACCATTTTATTATAAAGACCCAAACTACCTTGCAATCCATTTTCCATTTGTATTGCCTAAATAAATAAAAATATTAGCCAGCAATAAGAAGATTGTGAGTTTAAAATATCACTTTAAGAAATATTGTCTATACTGGCAAAACAAGTTTTATGGAGAGGTGTGAACAACTTTTTAAAAGCTTTTTCACAGGATCATATTAACTGCCAGGAAGTTTTGCCAAACAGATTTTAAGGGGAAAATCAGGCTATCCTAACTGTCCAAATGTTTTCTCACGTTTCAAGCAAGCAGCTGCTGCAAGTCCCTGCCAGTAGTAAACCTTTCAGGCAGAATGTGAGCAGCTGCCAATCTTGTGTCAATATTTTAAATACACTTAGAACCATCTTAACTGGTGTAAAAAATTTCTCTTTCCCCCAAAAGGGCCAACAGATAACCTCTTTTTGATACTGTGCCTTCTTTTACTCCCCTAATGGTGACACAGCTAAATAAGCAATTTTTGTAGAAAAATATTTTTCTTAAATATTGGGAATAAGAACAAATTTCAGTTTGTCTGTGGACAAGGACAAATCTGAAATAACAACACTAAAAAGAACATTAAAAATTGTAATCAATGAATAGTTCAGCAATTATTTCAGTGGTGAATTTTAGTGCTAATACTAGAACTTAAAAAGAAAAAAATGATCAAAGGCCAGAATTTAACCTTCAGAAACTTAAGATCAGGGCTGTGAAGGCAAGAAATAACTGCCTAGAAATCAGTTTGAAAGTATCTAGTAAATATACAACTGGGAAGAATTGTCTACTTGACTCTTATAATATAAAGTTTATATTATAATCCCTGGTCTCAAGAAGTTATTTTTAAGGTAGATGAGAATCAGAGTGCATGATATTATTGCGGAAGTGGATTGAAAGGATAAAAATGGCCGAAGATTGTGTTTCAGACCCGATCAGATGAATTTTTGTTTCATAGATTAGGTGGGCCTCTGATTTTATTGAAGGGATGATGATGGGCAATAATAGAGTTAAAATGATGAAGGAAAGAGGTGGGGAACAATAAGACCTGGGTGACGTGTTCATAAGAGACTACTAGTTTGGTTGTATAGTGAGAATTCACAGAGACCAAAGAAAGTGAAGTGAAAGGCTACTAGTGGAGCCTTTGAAGCAAATGGTTCATAACTGGTTCTGCCTTTATGCTTTTATATGAAAAACTAGGTATTGGAATATTTTTAAATTTAAAGTTGAACAGTATGTGGAACTAAGCGTTATTTATTTCTTTAATCTTTCGTTTTCTCTTTTTTCTTTGTCTTTCTACTTAGAATAAAATCCTTTTGTCAGTTTTGTAAAATTTTGATTATTCACATTCAAGATTGCTAATATTTCTTATTATGCATATTAACAATGTTTAAAAATACCTGGGAAACAAAATTCTAACTCATTATTCATTTTAGATTATGAGATATAGCTATAAAGTAGTGTAATTAAAAACAAACAAACAAACAAGTACCCGAGTTAGAGCAATTAATGCAAACAAGGCACATTTTAGAAGTAGTCATCCTGGAAAACTATACACATATTCCAGTGATGAAGATATTAATGAATCATTTTTGAAACATTACATTGAGATTGTCTTTATAATCAGGAATGGATAAGAAAATAAATGTTACTGCTTTGCTAAAAGACATGGACTATTTCTTTCTGTCACTTCACCTTATCAGGCTTGGCTTCAAATATATTTGGACTTTTAAAAAATATAAAATCTACTCACAAAAGATAGCAATATACTATCAAATATAATATAGAACTTGTTGATACCTCCAAAACGTTAGTGAATTAATGAGTACAAATATCAACTCATGTGACTATCCAAATTTAGAACTCTTGTTGATAGAATTAACACACCAAACATTTGCTTTTTGGAAGAGCAGTTTGGATAACTAATTGCATAGTAGTTTTACTTTCAAAGACTGGGAGATACAATGCCTACTTTGAAAGTCTTGTTTCAGCCATTACCAGCTGTGTGGTTTTCAGCGGGCAAATCACTTCATCTTCCTGTAACACAGTTTATTCTTCAGTAATTTGGTCATAATAACCTTATAGGTGGTGAAGATTGATGACTTAGTGCATGCGAAGTGCTTAGATTGGTGCCCTGCACATGGAAAATGTTGAATCTAATTGTTGACACTTATTAAAGTGATTCAGATAACTTTGGATTTGCCAGTCCTTTTTTTTTCTTCACTAGCAAAAGTAATATTAAACGGCCTTTAAAAAAGTTTTTACCTGAAAGTAGCTGTCACAGAAACTGTTTCTGGAAAATATCATTGTGTGACTAAAACTCATTTTTTTTAAATTAATTGTTTGAAATCTTACACTTTTGTAATAAAGAATAATTGGTTGGATGTTTATACATTGTACATTTCAGGTGGCATCATTAAGTGTCTGAAAAGTGGGATTTTTAAAGTTAGTACAGCTTTCCCTGTCAGGATTTTAAAATGTTTCTGTGTTCTTAAACATCGTGGTGAATTTATGAGCAGTATTACAGACTATCTAGTACAATTCGATTACTTAGTTTTATTTTATAAATATAAAAGAATGCACATCAATTTTGGATAGTTACACAAAACACAAATCTGACAGAAAACTGGAGCTGTATTAAACCTTACACAAATCATAATTTAAAGATATGTATTTAATACAACCCAGAATCTCTGTTCTATTCACAAGGCATCCTGTTCAGTATTAGGAGATTATAATAGATACCTTGTTTTTTAAAGGATGTGAACATGTTTATTCCCTGACTTGGGTAGCAGCTGTGACTGCTGTGCACAGATGTGGTAGACACTCCAGGTAAATGAGAGATACAATGTTGTTTGTATAGCAGCTGCTGATAATTGTAGGATATTTGTGCAGTAGCCCACCTATGTTGTTGCTCTTCTCTTCTGCTGATTTATACTTGTAAAGACTTCACTGTGTGGACTTGTTTTCCCTTCAAGTAATTGATTCAATCTTTGTTTCTCATTTTGTACTGAAATGCATTTAATTTTAATCCAGTGATTGTGCAATTCTCAAGGGAGTACACACCTTGCTATTGTAGATGAAATTCTATGTGTTTAAGGTTGTGAGGCTTTCAGCCTATTTGTATTATTGACTAAAGTGATTACATACCAACCTATAGGTTATGCTATTAAAAAACAAGCTCTTGAATTGCAACAGGCATTGAGGAGATGCTCTTTTTAAAAAGTAGACTTTTCTAAAGCTTTATGCCTGAGGTTTTGTGCTTTATGCATTCTTTTTTTTATTGCATTTTAGGTTTTGGGGTACATGTGAAGAACATGCAAGATTGTTGCATAGGTACACACATGGCAGTGTGATTTGCTGCCTTCCTCCCTATCACCTGTATTTGGCATTTCTCCCCATGCTCTCTCTTCCCAACTCCCCATCCCCACTGCTGTCCCTCCCCTATTTCACCCCAACAGACCCCAGTGTGTGATGCTCCCCTCCCTGTGTCCATGTGTTCTCATTGTTCAACAATCACCTATGAGTGAGAACATGTGGTGTTTGATTTTCTGTTCTTGTGTCAGTTTGCTGAGAATGATGGTTTCCAGGTTCATCTATGTCCCTACAAAGGACACGAACTCATCGTTTTTGATGGCTGCATAATATTCCATGGTGTATATGTGCCACATTTTCCCCATCCAGTCTATCATCGATGGGCATTTGGGTTGGTTCCAGGTCTTTGCTATTGTAAACAGTGCTGCAATGACCATTCATGTGCATGTGTCCTTATAGTAGAATGATTTACAATCCTTTGGATATATACCCAGTGATGGGATTGCTGGGTCAAATGGAATTTCTATTTCTAGGTTCTTGAGGAATCACCACACTGTCTTCCACAATGGTTGAACGAATTTACACTCCCACCAACAGTGTAAAATTGTTCCTATTTCTCCACATCCTCTCCAGCATCTGTTGTCTCCAGATTTTTTAATAATCGCCATTCTAACTGGCGTGAGATGGTATCTCAATGTAGTTTTGATTTGCATTTCTCTAATGACAAGTGATGATGAGCATTTTTTCATATGTTTGTTGGCCTCATGTATGTCTTCTTTTGTAAAGTATCTGTTCATATCCTTTGCCCACTTTTGAATGAGTTTGTTTGTTTTTTTCTTGTAAATCTGTTTTAGTTCTTTGTAGATTCTGGATATCAGCCCTTTGTCAGATGGGTAGACTGCAAAATGTTTTCCCATTCTGTTGGTTGCTGATTCACTCTAATGACTGTTTCTTTTGCTGTGCAGAAGCTGTGGAGTTTGATTAGGTCCCATTTGTCTATTTTGGCTTTTGTTGCCAATGCTTTTAGTGTTTTGGTCATGAAGTCCTTGCCTACACCTATGTCCTGAATAATTTTGCCTAGATTTTCTTCTAGGGTTTTTATGGTGTTAGGTCTTATGTTTAAGTCTTTAATCCACCTGGAGTTGATTTTAGTGTAAGGTGTCAGGAAGGGGTCCAGTTTCTGCTTTCTACATGTGGCTAGCCAGTTTTCCCAACACCATTTATTCGACAGGGACTCCTTTCTCCATTGCTTGTTTTTGTCAGGTTTGTCAAAGATCAGATGGCTGTAGATGTGTTGTGTTGCCTCAGAGGCCTCTGTTCTGTTCCATTGGTCCATATATCTGATTTGGTACCAGTACCATGCCATTTTGATTACGTAGTCTTGTAGTATAGTTTGAAGTCCGGTAGTGTGATCCCTCCCACTTTGTTCTTTTTGCTTAGTATTGACTTGGCTATGTGGGCTCTCTTTTGATTCCATATGAAGTTTAAGGTGGTTTTTTCCAGTTCTGTGAAGAAGGTCATTGGTAGCTTGATGGGGATAGCGTTGAATCTGTAAATTACTTTGGGCAGTATGGCCACTTTCATGATATTGATTCTTCCTAACCATGAACACGGAATGTTTCTTCATCTGTTTATGTCCTCTCTTATTTCATTGAGCAGTGGTTTGTAGTTCTCCTTGAAGAGGTCCTTTACGTTCCTTGTTAGTTGTATTCCTAGGTATTTATTCTCTTTGTAGCAATTGTGAATGGCAGTTCGTTCTTGATGTGGCTCTCTTTAAGTCTGTTATTGGTGTATAGGAATGCTTGTGATTTTTGCACATTGATTTTGTATCCTGAGACTTTCTTACCCATTAATTGTTTGTGCTTGTTTTCCAGCAGAGGTATCCTTGTCATTTCTTTCCCATTCTTGTGTTTGTTATAAATTTCACATTTTCATTTTATGAGAAATTGATTGGTTATGTAATTCATGTGTGTGTGTGTGTGTGTGTGTGTGTGTGTGTATTTGTGGTTTCCTTGTGATAAAATGTTTCTGTAGTTCTGGTTGTATCTGTTTTAACAAGCTCCTAAGGGTTTTGATTGATAAAACTTCTCCTGGGTGTCTTCTCATTGATTTTGATCTCATAAATTAGTGTTACCAATATAGTGAATGCTTACTAAAACCCCAGAGCAGCATGAACCATTGATAGGAAGGTTCTATCCATCTTAAGATAAGAATCTTCTAAAGTGATTCTGATAGTCTTGGAAGTGAATAAATTTAGACAGTGTAACACTGGTACCTGCCTTAGAATATGTTGTCTTTGGAGAGTATTGCTCAAGATGTAGATCAAGAAAGCAGAGTCCTGGCTTATATTTATAACTAATTAAATTGGAAGACAAGATTGTATTATTCAAAATCAAATGTCTCATGTTTTGTTATTAATCATAAGCCTGGTGTCTCACATAAACCATTTGCAAAAATAATTTGAAGCACTGAATTCTTTGGAACAGCAGATTTTGCAAGTGACTATTTTTTAAACCATTTTGAGTCTATAATAAACAAGATGCACTATTATTACAACACTTCTATTGTGAATATCTTCCTTGGAAAAATGAGTTTCATTTTAGATTTAGGCTTCTCCGTAGCAGCACACAGGTATTAGGGTTTCTACATTATTATATCATTACAGAAAATTTGTAGCATCTTGTACCTCTTCCAAAGGGAGTTCAAGTTTAAAGTACTAAAATAACTGTAATACATATGGTGTTGTGGAATGGGTTGTAAAATCAGCGAGGCTTCTGTTTACATAAGTAGATGTAGTTGGTGTAGGACACACTAGAGTTGGTAGGGTCTCGGGCAAACTTTTTCTAAGTGGACTGGCTTTTACTCAGCCTCAGTGATTGTTGCCTTGAGGAACTTTGGGTTCACTCTTCCTAGAACTTCTGATTTTCAAAGAGAAGTAGATTATCTATGTTAGTGATAAAGCTGGTCCCCCAAAAGATAGGCTCTTTCCCTGTCTGATGTTGTGAAGCCAAAACATGAAACCAAATTTGAGCGTCAAGCAGTTAAGGCTTTATTTGATGGCCATGGAATAGAAAAGTGGGAGCATGGCTCATAAATCCACTTCTCCACTCATGAGAGCCAGGAAGCTATAGATACAAGGCATCTTTAATGAAGGAGTTGGGCATTATAAGCAAGTGGAGGAATATTCATGTCTTTTCTGGGGGTGGGTGGAGAACCAGAGTGCTGCCTTCCTTTTTGTTTGCTCATGGTTTCTTCCAGTCATTGTCACCATGATTGCCAATTGTCATAGCATTGGAGGGAGTGTCATTTAGCAGAGAAATTTGATTATAATGAAGTTAGAGGTTCTTCAAGTGAGCTGCTATCTTGGATCTTACCAGTTTTATCTAGTTTGGTCACAAGGGTGAACTTCTGACTGTGGGCTTCCTGTTTCTTAAAGACAAACAGTTAAAATGGGGTAGAAATTCCATGAGGCCATGTAGGCATTACACTGAGTAACATGTAAATTTCCATGTGAACTTTCTTAGCTTTAAAACGTTGACTACTAATTCAAATTCTTGTTTTTCTATATTAATTTCATAATAGCCGGTTCATAGAAGAGCAGATGTGCCATGTCTTTCTGTAAAAGCTTCCATTTCTCTAACTCTAGTATTAGCCTGTGCTTTAAAAAATTGAGACACAATTAATAGAAAATAATATGCATACCTCTTAAGTGTTCTCTTTCATTATTTTTGACAATTATATACAACTATGCAACCACCACCCCAAACCAAATTTAGAATATTTCTCTCACCCCAGAAAGTTCACTGTTGCCCCATTCCAGTCAATTCCTTATTCCTCCACGTGTACAACCATTTTCTATAACTTTCTAGAGCAAAGAAATTGTATCTTTACACGAAATGAAGCCCAAGGGCTACAGCTACCACTGGCAATCTCTTGCTATGAAGCAAAATAAAATGTTCTATTCCTTTGGATGGGATGGGGACAAGGAAAATAATAATTGTTGCATGCTTTTTTGTGCACACCACTTAATTTTATTGAATCCCTATGTGTAAATATTTCTGTGAGTTTCAGGGCATCATTTTCTAAATTCAAGAATTGAGGCTCATCATAAATAGGTGACTTGCCCAATCTTAAACAGCTTTTAGCCAAAATGAAAAT
The DNA here is from genome assembly GCA_004027835.1 of Alouatta palliata. Taxonomy (NCBI): domain Eukaryota; kingdom Metazoa; phylum Chordata; class Mammalia; order Primates; family Atelidae; genus Alouatta; species Alouatta palliata. The sequence goes on along the minus strand of PVKV010003542.1, from coordinate 11,601 downwards.
GAAAAATCAGACTGTAGCTCTCTAGATTACTTTTCTAATGCTATAAGACTGGAAAGATAATTTCAAAAATTAATAATGAAAAATGGTTATTACTACATGATTATGACACTATCTAAAATATTTGGACCATGTTTTAGTTGACTAACAGAATTCTGAAATATTATGTCTAACCTTATGTTCAAATGTGTGAGGTGATTTTTTTATCACTATTTCACAGATTTTGCAAAATAAAGATTGGTGTTAGTAAGTACCTTGCCCAAATTCACATAGCAAATGAATCATGAGGCTGAAATTTAAGCAGGGGCCTTTAAAGACTTTTTTTTTTTTCATAAAATTACTTTTTAAAAATTATATTTTACTGTTGTTACGTGCTGATTTTTATTTTGAAATAAAATTGTTCTTAATATGTTATTCACTCTGACAGATATGTTTATGAATTGCAAATATCAGCTAGTGAACATGAAATATGAAAGTATGCAAACAACATGGATATTTCAAAAAGTATCAGAACAAAATGGATGAAAAAGATATGCTTTGTATATAAATGTAATATAATTTGAGAAAGTAAAAGCAATTTAAGGTACATTTAAGGTAGATAGCAATTTGTACTGAAGGATGAGTTCTGCAATCTAGTCATTGGATAATTAGCAATTTAAGTTTTTGTCCTATTGGTTGGGAGTTGAATAGTATGAATGAATAATATTCTTCTCCTCTCTCATTTCTCAACCATTTGGGAAATAAAAATCATGTTGTCATTTTTAGATTGTCAAGACTAATTTTAAAAATGCAAGTTGCCTGATAAAGCAGGGTTTCCAACTACATCCCCCTAAAATGGTCTCGCCTACTTATTTGTCCAGGAAGAAGCTGAAGAATAAACATCTCTCTGAAAACAAGAGCAAGACTTGTCCTAGTTACCAGCCACTTGGGAAGAAAAAGTTGCTTATGAGCATGCAGGTTGATGAGAAAGGGAAAGGACCCAGAGAAGGGCCTCACCCTGAAGTGGTGATGTTCATGCATCAGCTCCCCCCAGATTGAGTATAACTTACTGAAAGCTAATTTCTTAGCAATTATTCCACTTTTTTGGCATAAGCAAACACGAGGTGGAGGGAGGGCAGAATCTACCACCCTAACACTGCTCCTGAGAATGGAAGGGTTGCTGGAAGTACATCAGCACTTCCCTGGAAGGGTGGTAGTGAGAATAGAGGGAGTGATAAGACGATCCTCCTGTATAAACTGTTGCTCATTGTTTTCATACACTTGAGGCTTCAGTTTGAGTGTCTGTGTGTGCGTACTTTAGTGTTAAGACTTCCCTAGGGGACACTTACTATGCTCAACCTATTTGTTCACTTGAGTTTGCTGCTAGTATGTTAATTCAGTCTGGCACCATAACTACATCTGAAATTCACAATAAAATAAAAACTATTAATCAAGACATCAGTCAGTAATAAAAATAAAGTCTTCAAACCTTGTACTTTAATTAAAAATTGAGGCTGTTGAAAATGAGAGATTAATGGAGTCATAAAGAAGAAAAATTAAAATGCATATGTAAAATGGAATGGAATAATAATTCTGGAGATATACCTGTCTTAAACAGGTGTATGAAACCTTCTCATCATTAGTTTCCAATTTTGAAGGTCATGAAGTCAAAGAAAGAGGAAAATGCACAATCAGCTTGACTGAACTAGTGATAAGGTTTTACAGATTACTGTCTTATTTAAAAAGTACCACAGAATACATGATACTATTTTACCATTTCATTTCATTTTTTCTTTCTTTATAATAAGGTAATACATATATGTTTAGCAAGTTCTTGAATTATATTTTTGCTGCACATGTAGACAAAAGAATTCACCTTCACGTTATATGATAGTATAATTTAAAAGTAAGTTTCAAGATAGCAAAATTTATTTTGAGTCAAGAAAATATAAAGTTTTAAATGTTACTAATTTCGACTTAATTTTCTGGAAGGCAGAAAATGTTTAACAAACAAAGGAAGTCACATCTGTCAATTTCCTTTTGTAAACCTATTTGAATTCAGTAAATTAAAACATGGCTTTGTCTACTATGTGATTCAATATCTGAGGTCAGGACGTCTGGTACCCTAATTTGGTTCTCCCACTGTTATACAATGGGGATTTAGGTCAAGTCGTTTAAACACCTTTTTCACTCTATCAAGGCTCTACAAATTAAAAGTGCAGCTTAGTAACCACTGGAGTATGTTACTAGCATCTTATTTACTCATTGCATATATGTGAAAATTACCAAGACAATTACTTCCACCATAATATTTTTCTGTTGTTGTGTGGCAATAATCACCTATTTCTTATGTATACAACTTTCCTAATAAATTGTCTATAGTTTAGTAAGGTTTTCACAGAAGGATCAGAATATGGTGCTTTAAAGAGGTTGTAAGGAAAGAGAAGAAAGATTACTGATAATTCATTGGTTTAGAGTCTTAATTTTTAGATATGTTCAGCAATGGACTTACTGTAGATGGACATTCTCCACAAAAATCTCACTACCACTGTGTTCCACCCAAAAAACTGAAAGATAGGATTTAGTTGTTCCATAAATCATCTTTCCAAGAAAGCGAGCTGTTCTTGCAATAGGATGGCAGATGGAACAGCTTTTTACCAGTGGGGGGTTTTGTTCTTTGCTGCCAAATATATTGAGGAAAGAAGGAATTATGCTAATTTATCTATTTTTCTCTTTTGCAAGCAACTCACTCATTTTGAGGTCTAAGTTATTATTTTTTGACACTTGGCACATAGTACAACTGTGTGCTGAATGTATATGCACTGTTTAACCTTTAAACATTAGATATAAATGCAATATACTGTTAAAGTGTCTTCTGCTTGTTGAATTTCAAAAAGTCATGAGAAGGTTAAGATCTAGAAAACATTCCAGATAGTCTCTCCTGATGCCCGCTTTCTGAGATCATGTGCAGAATATGAAAGCTCTTATAAAAATAGAGACTTTATTTCCCCTAACTAAAACCTAATAAATGAAAATATATAAAATAGACCAGCTTTCATTCTAATTAACTATTCAATGATTATTTACTTATTCAATAACCACGTTTACAGAGGAATGGAGTGCTTAGGCTCTAAGTAAACTCTGCCCACAGCATTGGTTTCTGATACACCGATGTTTTTACTGTCTTTCCTAACTTTATATAGTGACTGTGTAAAGGCAAACTGTTTTGTATCTCTGAAGAACAGTACCGATTTTCCATGTTTTGCCAAGGGCACGGGTTATTCCAGGATGTAGTCAAGTGATCAGTCCATTGGGACACATAATTATATCCTACTTTTTGGTGCCTTCAGAAAGAATATTTTGGGGGAATTATTAGTTTTCCCAAGCAGTCATACGTGTATTGAAATTGCAAGATCAAATCCAAAATCCTTTGAGCTTATTCTGGAATAAAGATACCATGTGAGAATCATGAGCACCCTCATTACAATTACTACTTTCTAAGAAACTCTTTTTCCATGCCCTGTAAGATCGGGTTTTTTTTTTTTAATTCCTTTCTTCCCTTTTCTTTGGTCTGCTGCTTTTTACTTGTCCCACTTCGGGGTAAGATAATTGAATCACCTCCGGCAGAGTGCTTGTGGACCCTATAAATTTAATGCTTCTAAATAAATTATGCATGTTACAGAGAAGCCAGAAAGAGTAGAATGGATATATTCCAGGTTGCAGTTTCAGATGATTAGTTAACATCTTAGGTGCCTTATATTACTTTGATAGGGAATAAAAAAGAATATCTAGATCTTAGGCAAGGACATACTACTTTGTGCCAAATTTCAACTCTAAGTAAATACACACACACACACACACACACACACACACATATATGTATAATGTTTTCTGAGCTCCTCATCCTGTTGAGAGATGCTGACAAAAACACAAACAAAATCCTAATACTTTTACTGTATTATTCAAGATAGTGTGGACTATGATGCAGTGACAAATAAGGTATTAAAACCATAAAATTTGGTTTCTTGCTTGTATTCAGTACATGCCAGATGATTTTTCTTGAGTTTCTCTTCTCCAAATGGTGATCTATGGACCAAGATTGTTTCCATTTTGTTATTCCTTCTGGAATATATGGCTTCTATGGTTTCTGTGGAAGAACTGAAGAGACCCAAAATGTTGGGAGCTGTATTTGAAGGGACAGGTCTGCCCCCATTTCAAGCCAAAACTCAGTCACGTCATTAGCAATCTCACTGCAAGGTATCTGGGAAAAGTAATTTTTTCTATGTGTCCAGGAAGAAGAAACAATGTGATGAATAGGCTGCATGGTCTCTGCCATAATTAGTGCTCCTATGTACCCACATAATACAACTTATGCTTTTGCCCTCAGTGGCACTGTCAAATAATGTTACTCACACCTGGATACCTTATGTGTCTTAGTGTTTGTAACACAAAATTTAAAATTGATCAGCTGAAGAATGAAGGAGGACTGACAATAACTAACTTCAAGAGTTACTGTAAAATATAGTAATCTGTACTGTGGTATTGGTGAAAGAATATTCAGATTCTTATTGTCAAAAGAGCCATTCTTAGGGTAATTAAAATACTCTGGATGATGCCACAGTGGTGGATTCACAACATTATACATGTGTCCAGACTGATATGAATTTGTACACAGCCAAGAGAAAACCATGATATAAACTGTGGGCTTCAGGTCATAATGATGTGTCAATGTAGGTATATTAATTCAACAAATGCACCACCCTCGTGTGGGATGTTAATAATGGGGAAGGCTATGCATGCATGGGGCAGAGGGTATATGAGCCATCTCTGTACCTTCCTCTCAGGTTTTCTGTGAAGTTAAAACTTCTCTGAAAAAATAAAACCTTTAAACAACTGAATGTAACAAAATAGAGAGTCCAGAAAGAAACCCACACAAATATAGTCAACTGATCATTGACAAAAGTGCAAAGGCAATTTAATAGGGAGGGGATAGTCTTTTTTTAACAACTGGTACCGCAATAACTAGATATCCACATGCAAAAAAAAAAAGAGAAATGAGTCTAGACACAGAACTTACACATTTTGCAAAATTAACTCAAAGGTGGATCAAGACCTAAATGTAAAACACAAAACTGTACAAATCCTAAAAATAACATGTGAGACAATGTAGGGGACCTTGAGTTTGACAAGGACTTTTTATACACACAAACACAGTCAGTCCATGAAAGAAAAGTAATTGATAAGTAAAATTTCATTAAATTTAACAGCTGATAATGAAAAATCGAGTCATAACTGAGAGAAAAATATTGGAAAAAGACATATCTGATAAAAGGCTTATATCTGAAACATACAAAAACTGCTTAAAACTCAATACTAAGAAAACAATCCAATTTAAAAATAGGCAAAAGACTGGAATGTACAACTGACCAAAGAAGACATACCGATAACAAGTAAGCATGCTTAGTGTTATATGACATGGACTTGCAAGTTAAACAAAATACCACACAATATATGTTAAAATGACTAACATCCAAAACACTAAGACCAGCAAATGTTGGTGAGGATATGGAGCAATAGGAACTGTTATTCACTGCTGGTGAGACCATGAAATGGTACAGCCACTTTGCAGTATGGTGTGACAATTGCTTACAGTACTTTTACCGTACAATTCAGCAATTTGTATTCCTTAATATTTACCAAAATGAATTGAAACCATATGTCCATACAAAATCCTGCAAATTAATGTTTGCAGCAGCCTCATTCTTAATTGCCAAAACTTGGAGGCAGTCAAGATATCCTTCAATAAATGTATGGATAAGCAGATAGTGGTATAGCCATACAATGGACTGTTACTTGGAGATAAAAAGAAATAAGCTATCAAACCACAGTAAGAACATGGGAATGTCCTAAATGCTTGAAATGTAAGCATTAAGTGAATCTTCTATTGCTTAGTGAAAAACCCCAGTGTGATTCCATACTGTGTGATTTTACAATATGACATTTTGGAAAAAGCAAACTATAGAGACAGTGAGAAGATCAGTGGTTGCCAGAGGATCATGGGGAGATGGAGAAGGATGAACACAGGAGATTTTTAGGGCAGTGAGAGTACTCTATATGGCACTGTAATGCTGGATACATGCCACTATACATTTGGTAAAACCCATAGGATGTACAACACAAAGAGTGAGCCCTAATTTAAACTATGGTCCTTAGTTAATAACAGTGTATTGCTATTGGCTCATCAGCTGTAACAAATGCACCACAGGAATGAAAAATACTAATAGAGGGAACTGTGTGTGTGCCCATGCAGGAGAGAAAGCAGGTGTTATACTGGAACTCTGAACAGTAAGTCCTCACTTAATGTTGTCAGTAGTATTTTGGAATCTGTGATCTTAAGAGAAAAACAATGTATAATAAAACCAATTTTACCATATACTAAGTGATAAAAATAAAAATTAAGTTCCTACAGCATATATCTGGTCACAAAAACATTACGACACTTCTAAATCAAGACCCAAAATACTTCTAATGTTAAACATTGAAATAAATGTGAACTATAGATGCAATTTAAGAAAAATTAATAAAAACAAATGGGAAGTAGGGTGGTTGTTTGCAAAATGATTTTAGTTCAGGGTCTCTTAGGTGGCCAGAACCTAACCTAACAGCTCAGAGCACAGATGGGAGCAAGCCTTGGCTAGGACACCGCCCCATCGCAGGAGGCACTCACAACGATGCCCACACTCACTCAGACTGGGAACAGGTAGGCATGCCAGTTGACCTAACGTGCACAACTTTGGGATATTGGAGGAAAGGGGAGTACCCAGAGAAAATATAAAAAGACAAGGAGAATGTGCAGGCTCCACACAGACAGTGGCTCCTGTCAGCCGGGAACTGATTATTTTTCTCATCGTTTTAGTGAAATGACATTGAACGAAATGACATTTTTCAAGGGACTGCTGTACTTGTCTTTTTCTTCATTAATAAACCCATCTAGCACATACTAACTTTGTTTTATCTGAGTATACCTACCTTGATTTTTACCACTGTTCCCATGCAGTGATCTCATGGATGCTTTAGCTCTGCCACTCATGAGAGGTAAAGTCTTCATCATCCTGCTGGATCCTTGAAAAGTTTTACTAACAAAGTTGCAGTTGATTCTATTAGTTTACTTCTAGCCCAGTGATTCTCAAATCTGAGGCTTTTTTGCCCTTCTGGAGACATTTGGCAATGCGTAGAGATACTGTTTCATTGTCACAGCTTGGGGTGAGGGTGGTACTACTGGGATCTAGTGTGTACAGTTCAGGGATGCTGCTTAACATTCTGTAATGCATAGCACTGCCTCCCACAACAAAGAAATATGCACTCCCAAGTGTCAGTAGTCTTGTGGTTAAGACATCCTGCTTTTAGCTATTTTTAATGGTTTGTTGGCAATTGAATTTATTATCTAATTATTTATATCATTCATTAATTCATTCAATGGGTACTTTTTGGATAACTGCTATAATTAGAAATTGCAATTCATTTTTATGGATGAATCTGTACATGCGGTCTTGATCTAACCTGGATAATTAAAGAAGGCTACTTAAGGAAGGGACATGTAAGCTGAGATATGAAGAGTAAGAGATAGTATAATCACAGTAAGGAAGGATGTGGAGAGGGAAGAGTGTTCAAAGCAAAGCGAACACTCCCTATGGTTGACTTGGTTGAGTCTGGACACGCTTCACAACATGGGAAAGTTCTTGCCCAGGTTCTGAATTTGCAGCTCCCCTTCCCGACTTGTGATCTCATATCTAGCCTCAGGGATGGTATTTGCTTTTCTATCCCATTTCCAGGACACAGGATTGATTGTGTTTTATAGGTCCTGTCAAACTGCCCATAGGAACAGAGTGGAACTTTCAACGTCCACCATAGGCTAACCGTAAATACTGTTCACAGTGGTGAGCCTCAGGATGTTAGGCAAGGACTCTGTATAAAGCTTCCTTTATGAGGTCAGGAACTACACCTGTTAATAGCAGTGTTAAAAAATTTAGTTCAAGTGATCCTGGTGGAGAAGGAGGGGCTGAAAAGGCAGGAACCAGGCTGGGCTTGATTTTGAGCCCTGGAGATGTAAATTTAATAGGATCTTTCATTTTACCTGCAACTCCTGGAAGCCACAAAAGGAGGTTAGGGTTGTAGAGACCTAAGAGTAGCCATAGTTGAATGAGTTGTTGAAGCTTCTTGACAGCTGTTTTTTAGACCGCCATAAAATCATTTTCAGATCTGCTATTTCAGTCTTAAATGGTAAAGTATCCTCAAGATAATGCTACTTCTTGGCAACAAATTAAATGCTAAATGAACTTGTAGATTAAGTTTGCCTTCTTCTTTCCACTTTCCAGATATGTATCATGTAAAAATACAGTTCAGAAGTATCATACGTTCTCTTTCATACATCAGATATTTATTGAGCACCTACTATGTACCAAGACTGAGGCACTAAGGATATAACAATAAAAAAATTTGGTCCAGGCTCTCATGAAGCTTAATTACATTTGGAAGAGACAGATTATGAAAAAATTATAAATAACTTACTAAGTAAAATAATTCCAGATAGTGTTAAATATAATAAAAATAGCACAAAATAAGCTACTGAGAGTGATTTGGGAATGAGGCTCAGGTAGACTTTATTAAAAAATAAGATTTGGGATAAGGCCCAAATGATAGGAGGAAGGAAAACGCTTGATGATCTCTGAAAACAACATATGAAAGAGCCCTGAAACAAACAAATTGGCTTATTTCAGGGACAGGAAAGACCAGTGTGGCTGGCATTTAGTGTGGCAGGCCAAGTAGGGTGAAAGACAAACATTAGGGAGACAGGCAGGGTCTAAATTAGGTGACATCCTAAGATGTCAGAGCATGAAGTTTGGATTTTTAAAAATTAGGTTGGTGCAAAAGTAGTCATGGTTTTTGCCATTAAAAGTAATGACAAAAACCGCATTTACTTTGGCATCTGGTTGCATGGGTAATGGACTGCTGGTGCGATGGGAGTAAGACTAGAAGGCAGGAGGTCAATTAGAAGCCAACTGCAGTTTTCAGGGTGATAAATAATGATAAGTTGATCAGACTGTAGCCGTGAACTACAAAAAGAACTGGTTATTCAAAAAATCATTCTATTAAGTTCTATGCCATTTTCATGTTTGTATGACTGTTTACTTTGAGATCACCTAAAATATTTTAGTCCATATTTTCCTTACAACATATTAAGTGGCTGATACATACTTACATAAAGTATCTTTGTTTCTATGCCCTCTCCTTTTTTTTTTTTTTTTTTTTTTGGTTACATTTCTGGAAACTATGTAAAAAGGATGTAAGGAATTTTAGGCCACTTTTCTTCTTGATAATACAGAAATTGAACATAGAAATTGATTTCTTTTACGCCTTTTCCTTAAAGCTTTGAACCTTTTACGGTTCCACCAATGCTTACCTTTGGGGGTATTTCTTTCATTATCTAGAAAGGTATAAAAGAGGAGTAAACCTTGAAACTTGTGGAAATAAAAGCACTGTTGATTTCTGAATTCCCTTACATCTCTGGAAACTTGGGTCACTTTTTGTGTGATTATTCTTTTAAAAACCACGAGGACTGTATTACATGTTCTTCAAGTACGTTAATACATTCCTTAGAGATAAATCTGGGAGTGTACCTGGCAGACCAATCTTAGCTATTTGTACTGCTAAAGAAGTAGTAATTATCAGATTTTTGGTGGAACCATATGAAATACCCTAGTAGACTGTAAGCCATGTTTGACCCAAAGATTAATAAGATCCTTACAAAGACTTTTCACTATTTCCTAATTCAAAGAGTGTTAGAGCACATTCATTATGTACTGCCAAGATCTTTAAGGGTTTTACAGGAGCACTGGAAATAGATTTTTCTACATCAAAAGCTGCTAATTCATTTTCCCCACTTCTTGTATAAGGCCTATAATAGCAGGTTTTTCTTTGTGTATTGGGTTTGGTACTTTTTTGAAGGACACAGGGAAATGACTTGTGAAATGTGAATGCAGATTAGTGGAGAGCAAAGTAGCTTGTTCCTAGTTATACTTTTTGATTGGGGAAGGAAAGACAGAGGTTGAAGATTGTAGCTTCTATCCTAGGTACAGTAACCAGAGTCTATGTATCATAATTCCAATCTGCCACACTAACAATATTAATAGCAAAATACCTTCTAAAAATTATTTTACTCTTCTCCAACTTGATATAAAAACTTACAGGAGAGCTATTATTTCTATACATTATAAAAAGAAAATATATAGGGCTGAGCATGGTGACTCATGCTTGTAATCCCAGCACTTTGGGAGGCCAAGGCAGGTGGATCACTTGAGGTCAGGAGTTCAAGACCAGCCTGGGCAACATGGTGAAACCCCATCTCTATTAAAAATACAAAAGATTAGCCGGGTACAGTGACACACATCTGTATTCCCAGCTACTTGGGAGGCTGAGGTGGAAGAATCACTTGAACCAGGGTGAGCGTAGGTTGCAGTGAGCCGAAGGTTGCAGGCACTCTAGCTTGGGTAATAGAGTGAGACCCTGTCTAAAAAAACAAAAACAAAAACAACAACAACAACAAAAAAAAAAAAAACAAAAAAAGCCACACACACAAAAAGAAAATATATAGGATGATACTGTAAATGAATGATTCTGGAAATAGTCTACTTAATTTTGGAAGAAGACTGTCATATTAAATATCACTGGACGAGAAGACTCAAGATACGGATTTTAGCTCTGGCTTTGCTAATGGGCCAATATTTTACCTTCTCAGAGCTTCAGTACCCTCATCACAAAAGGGCTAGAATATTTGCCTTGGCTTTATCTCAAGATTGTTTTAAAGATCAAATGAAGTATTGCTTAGAAAAATTTGTGAACCGTGAAGTAGTGTAATATCATTATGATTTACCTCATTTGGGTCATCACCACTTTTCAGAAGAATTAACAGGACACGCTGTCTGCTGAAGTCTTATCATTCTGTGCTATGGCCTTAGCCCAGGCTAGTCTACAACATGACAAAAGCATTATGAATTTAATCTTTGGTAAATGTCATTCAAGTCCTTCATCAGGATAGTGGCTCTACACCAACCCAGAATACTACAACTCTGATTATAGTACACACCACAGTTTGCCCAGTTACAAAATATATGATTGCAAAAATGAAAACTTCCTCACTTCAATTTTTTATGATTTTTTCCTTAGAAAATTTAAAATCCCAGAGAATTCAAAATATTTTACATAACAGAATTTTTTATACTGACAATCAATACTCATTACATCTCACGTTTATTTAGCAATTATGAGTTGTCAGATATTTGGCAAGTTCTAGAAATTTATTCTCTAGTTAATCCTTGCAGCAGTCCCATGTTATTATGGACAATTTAGTGAAAAGAAAATGGAAACTTGCCGGGCGCGGTGGCTCACGCCTGTAATCCCAGCACTTTGGGAGGCTGAGGCGGGTGGATCACGAGGTCAAGAGATCGAGACCATCCTGGTCAACATGGTGAAACCCCGTCTCTACTAAAAATACAAAAATTAGCTGGGCATGGTGGCACGTGCCTGTAGTCCCAGCTACGCGGGAGGCTGAGGCAGGAGAATTGCTTG
>PVKV010003541.1:0-142633 GCA_004027835.1 Alouatta palliata | reverse complement strand
AGGGCTTTATTTATGAGTTTCCCTTGTGCTGCTGCCTTTTTCTCAGGGCTGCCTTGCCCAGCGATGAGGCAGCCTACTCACTGCCTGCAGAGGCTTTGCTGAGCTGCTGTGGGCTCTGCCCAGCTGCCGTGTGAACTTCCCTGCAGTCCAGTTTATACCGGTGTAGTTAGAACTGCCTCTGCAATGGCAAACTCCCTCCATAGTGGCAGACTGCCTCAGTAATGGCAGACGCCCCTCCCCCACAGAGCTGGACTGTGCCGGGTTCAGCTGTGCTTGCTGCGAAACTCTCGATCCAGAGCGTTTCTGATGGCTATTTTTTTTTTTGTGGGGGTGGGACCAGCCGAGCCTGATCACCTGCCTCCTGCCTCAGAGCGTCTTTTTTAGTTGAATGGTTGACTGTCTCCCAGGTGTTCCAGGCCGGTTGAAAAGGCGCCGGGATCTGTGTGATTTCCCGTGTGGTGACCCACTGCGCCGGCTGAAACCGTGAGTGCTGGTGTTTTTTTTGCCTGGGAAATCTCCTGGCCTGGCAGCCTATTTCAGTCCCCTTTTTTAATCAGATGAATGAGTGACTCTGCCTTCCCGGAGCTCCAATTCCCAGCTAAAATGGCACCCAGACCCACGTATTTTGTATGGGGAACTGCTGCGCCGGGGCGCCGCTCCAAACAGTGGCGGCGAAAACAGCCGCGCCAGCCAAACCAGCTGCACTGGCGACTCTTGGGGCTCCTCCCCCTGGGAATATCCTGGTCTTTGGGCAATAAAAATCCATCTGGGAATGTGGCATCCACTCACCCTCCACGCTTTCACTGGGAGCTGCAATCCTCAGCTGCTCCTAATCGGCCATCTTGGATCCTCTACTCTTATTAAATGATTTCTAATGACGTGTCTTCAAGTTCACTAATTCCTTCTTTTGTCTTATAACTGTGGAACTCTTCCAATATATTTTTCAGTTCAGTTATTTTTTTAAGATTTCTGTTTTATATTATGTTGTAATTATTTTTTAGTTCTATTTTTGTTAATATTCTTATTTTGTTCATACATAGTTTTTTTTGATTTCACTTAGTTGCCTGTGTGTATTTTTTTTAGTTCATTGAGCATATTTGTGACAGTTATCTAAAATTCTTTGTGAGGTAGCTTACACATTTGTATTTCTTAGGAGTCATTTTTGATGTATTGACTAGATCATCTTTTTCTATTTCTTTATGTTTTGTAATGTTTTATTGATACTTGGACATTAAAAGACAGCTTTCCCAGTCTTTGTTTCTTTTTTTCATTTTTTAATTTTTTATTGTATTTTAGATTCTGGGGTATAGTGCAGATCATGCAAGATTGTTGCATATGTACATTCATGGCTTTGTTTATTAAACTTCATGAAGAGTAACATCTTCAATTAGCAACTGGAGGACTGACCAAACCTTTTCTGATATTTTAACCCCCGGTGTCTGTACATAGAACGACAACTCTAATGTGTTACTTGCATCTAAACTCTGGCCCTGGTCCAAGTCAGTGCTCTGAGGAAGGCAGAGCAGAAAACAATCCCTTGAGCAAACCTTCAAACAAACGAGAACTTTACACACATGGTCCACTCTTTTGTTTCCATGCTAAAGGATTGGCCCCAATATGGAGAGTTTCCAGGCTATGCCACATAGGCAGAGGAGCATGAACAAACCTACATTTTAAAAAATCCAATTTGGTGGAATCCCCTCTTGGTTTTACAATGGCATGTAATGTCTAGAGTTTTCATGGAGATGTTCAGGTTTATATATTGTTATTAAATTGGTGTCTCTGTAGGAGAAGAGCATGTAGCTTCTCAGTCTGCCATCATGCTAATATCTGTCACTACAGTGCATTTTAAGGGGATTATTTTTGATCATTTTTTAGTTGTTGATTTATCCAGCTAATTAATTTTGGTTTAGGCAAATACTCAGTTTATTTTACATATTCTGAAAGCTCATCTACTGAGAGTAGAGAAAGATGACCTAGGAAAGTATTAGATGTCAAGAAGAGATTAATATGTTATTAATTTTACTGTGTCCACTTGAGAAGTAACAGTATATTGTATTCTAATCATGCTCTTGTCCAAGGTCTCATAAAGCAGGATTACATAGTAGTTGTCGTTAGACTTCTAGAAGTTGACTCCCATCTTAAACATTTATTGACTATATATTCCTGTGCAGTCTACTAAAACACTCTTAGTCTTAGTTTCTTCATCTAACAAATCAGCATAATTATAATACCTACTATGTAAGATTTTGGTCAACATTTAACGAAGTAATAATACACATTAACTGCTCAACATATTACCTGACATGTAATGTTCTTAGACTATTGAGGCCTTATTTTACTATATAAAAATAAAAATGTTCTGATGTCATTATTGTATAGCATGCTAAAATGTAAAAGTATAAATTCATGTCTTATGGGTAGCTGAGGTCACAGTAGCATCTGTAATAGAATTTCACTTATTCCAATGGTATGTTGATGAAATTCAAAGCATGAAACTCCTTCTCGTTAACATTTTTTCAATGGTAAAATTAAGTCACAGAAATCAATGGAGAAATGGGCCCCAAATTACATAACAATGATATAATTTGTGTTTTAGTCAAAGGTATAGAAATGAATTATTATTGATTGCAGATGAATTCTGAGTTCGCCATACATGGACATACACGTAGTCACAAATTGCCACTCTTTAGCTAAGTATGAATAAATGGTAATTTTACAATAAAGGACTCCAAGTAGAAACATGATAGATTTTTAAAAAATCCTTACTAGTAGTCATAGAAAAATAACATCAAATGGTATTGTTTTTGGCTTGTCAAAATTCTAAAATGTGTATGGGTGTATGTCTGTGTCTGCTAATAAGTATTCTTGTTCATAGAGAAGGGAGAGACACATTTATCAATGTTTCAAAGGCCAAAATTATTAATGCCCCTTAACCTAAAAATTCCACATATAAGAATTTACTTTATGTTTGTAATTCCAAATACCACAGAGTATTCATAGACATTTGGAGTTGTGAAAACCTCACAATAAACCCAAACTCCAGTAAGAGGGCATTGGGTACCTAGATGTCAGTATGTAAAATGATGAATCATAATATTAGTCATTGAAAGTCAAGTTTAAAAGAATAATTATGAGGTAATACAGTCACTAGGCATTGAAAACGAAAGCAGGTTACCAAACAGATGTTGAATGATACAGTTTTATAAATATGTAAATGTAATTTTAATATTTAGGATTCTTAGTTTTGTTTTCTAAAACCCATTAACAAGCATGGGGAGTGGAAGGTGAGCAAGTATTAATTACCACCTACTCTGCCTGAATTTTAGCAGAGGCATTTTTTAACACTAAGTCATGAAAAAATTATGTTTCTTGAATATTCTTCTAGCTGTGGTGTTCATATTAATATAATTCTCTTTTCTCTAGTATTTTCTTTCATGAAGCAGTAGCATCCATCAGATAATGTAAAGTATAAACATTTAGTGTGCCTCCTTCTAGGCTATGCATAAAGTAATTAGAAGGTATACTATTAGGACATGTAGCATGTACACACAACTAAGGAGAGCACAAAGGCTCATTACAACTCTTTCAGAACTTTGTGATTTTCTGATCTCTTTCTTTGTGATGATAAACTTCCCCAAACATTTAGCTAGACATTTCATCAACATCAAGCAAGGTAAATTATAAATTATATCATCCTTAATTATAATTTATAAATAATTTTCATTTATAAGTTGATTTTTATATTTTACTAACATCAGTGTTAGAAGTTTTACATGTTGTTTTACATTTGTGTACCATTTTTACTTTCTATGACCTAAATCACCGTGTGAGAATTTTAAAGCCTGAAGCCTCTAACAACCATTAGCAAATGGCCACACAATAATAAGTGCAGGTCATTTCGATTTTATAACTTTAACATCCCCCTAATAACAAATGTACAGAGGACACATACAGAGGAATTTCAGAGAGACTAACAAAAATGTTAAGCAAAGTAAGAATTCTGTATACTAAGCTATATATTCCAGGGACCATTCTGAGCACAAGATAACATTCTTTCAATAAAATAAGAATAAATTTATCATGCCTGGAAGATAACTATAGCATCATCACAACTAAGGGCACTCAAGTGAACCTCCCAATTCAACCTTTCAAGTAGCTGGGACCACAGTCATGTGCCAGCACACCCAGCTAATTCTTGTATTTTTTGTAGATGCAGGGTTTCATCTTGTTGCTCAGGCTGCTCTCAAACTCCTGGGTTCAAGTGATCCTCCCTTCTTGGCCTCCCAAAGTGCTAGGATTACAGACATGAGCCATCACAATTATTTGTTCTTACCCACAAAATAGTCAGAATTTAATCAAATATTATGAGATACTGCAAAAGGCTAAGAAAAAAAAATTACCAAGGTTAAAGCAATTCACAGAACCAGCCTCAAAGATGACTTATATGCTGTGACTATCAGATGGAAACCTTAAAATGATTGAATGACATGTTAAAGGTCAT
Organism: Alouatta palliata; assembly: GCA_004027835.1. Lineage (NCBI taxonomy): Eukaryota > Metazoa > Chordata > Mammalia > Primates > Atelidae > Alouatta > Alouatta palliata. Next base: position 138,129 of record PVKV010003541.1, on the reverse strand, counting down.
GGGGAAATGGTATGCAACATGCTTGTTTCAATTGGAACATGAAAATTTCAATGGAGTCAAAGTGAAATAAAATGAATTTTAAAAATATCAGAAATGAATGCATATTTCAATGAACTCATGTTCAAAGTCTATAATCAGAAAAAAAATTGAAGATAAATAATGTTATCCAGTCCAAAACTGACAGAGAAAAAAAGGAAAAAACATTTAACAGAGTTCCTAAGAACAACATCAAAGGTCTAACACATGTATAATTGCAATCATAAAACAAGAAGAGAGAAAACCAAAAGAGAAGAAATATTGATTAGATAATTTATAACAATTTTAAAAATTAATTTTCAAAAATAGAATAAAGTACCAACCAAAAAGCCTTTAGAACTCCAAGAACAACTGATAAAAACAAAATAAGACATACACCTAGATACGTAATAGTCAAAGTAATAAAAAAATATAAAAACCTAAATGTTAAAGACATCTGAGGAAAACAAGAAATATTACACCTAGAAAACAAAAAAAATGGGTACCTGTCTGTATTAATTCTATCTTTTTCAGAAGCATAAATACATTTTTTCTAAATGTCTTTAAAAGATAACAAACTACTTAAACCAAAACAATAACAATGTGTTGTGGGAGATACAGCAAACACAGGTAAAATGTCTGAAAAAAGTGTGCAAAATTTACTATATAGCTATGCTAATCAAGGCAGTGTGGTATTGACTGTGGGATGACACGTAAGTGGAATAGAGTAAAATAACATAGACTCACATGAATATGCCCAGTTGATTTTTCACAATAGTGCAAAACAATTCAAAGGAGGAAGAATTGCCTTTTCAACAAATGGTGTTGGAGTTACTGGGCATTATATCAGTTAGGGTTCAACCAGGGCAAAAGAACCAAATGCAAGTAATTGAAGGGGCAGGTAAATATTTCTGAGGTTCATGGCACAGTCAGGATAGGAAAGGAAAATCATAAACAGAATAGAACTTCGTGGGCACTGGCCAAAGCTGTTTCCATGGGTGGAATTTCTTCTTTCTCTCAGTAACATGCCAACTGTGTAACAGCTTCCAGCTGATTCAGGCAGGACCACCAAGATTATATATAATCTCAACTGATTAGGGGCTTTAACTGTGCCTGAGAAGTCCAAGGTTAGTATTTGACTAAATAACTGAGGCTGTAGCATAGCCATATTCACTCCTCAGAAGAGCTATCCCTTATGCCAATAAATAAATAAATAAATAATAAACTCATATCTTATGTAAAAATTAACCCCAAATGGATTACAAACTTAAATTTAAAACACAAAACTACCAAAAGTTTAGGGGGAAAAAAAGGAGAATGTCTTTGGACCTATGACTAGGCAAAATTAATTAGCCAAAAACCACAATCTATAAGGAAAAAATTAATGAATTGGACTTCAATAATTAAAATGTTAGCTTTATGTAAGCCCATGAAGAAAATGGAGAAGCAAGCTACAGATGAGAAGAGAGTAGGAAATAATCTGATTGTTACACATATTTATTGCTGCACAACAAACCTCACCAAATTTAGTGGCTTAGAAGAAAATGTTGTATCAGTTTTTACAGTTCAGTAATTAGGGAGGACTTGAGCTGTGCAGTTCCATGCTATCAGGTATACAAAAGGCCTAGAACATTTAACATATTTTCTTTATTTAAATGTCTGGCAATTCATCTGGTGTTGTGTAAGGAGCTGGGACTGTTTAGTCGCTCTTTTGTATGTTTGCATATGTGTGTGTCTGTCCTTTGTGAATAAGTTGGACTTGTTAAAAGCAGGGTGCTTGTAGGGTAGTTGTACATATTAATATTCAAAATTAAGCATTCCAAAAGCAATAATCTAGGGTTCTTCTCTTACAAAGTCCCTGTTAGTCTCACACTTACTAATGCCCCATTAGCCAAAGGAGAAGCCATTTGACACAGGAGAAGTCCAACAAGAACAGTGCTGGGAGACCTGGTTTATTCTGGGCCACTAACTTAACAGTCTACCACATCATACATTCACTCAGATATCAATTAAGAATGTTCAGATTACCTTATGACATATTTCAATACTGAATGGGAGGGGGAAGTAATCCCTAAAACCCATCCCAAATAATACAATCGGTAATATTTCAGGAATGAAGTTGGTCTTGCCCTCTTTTCTGAAAACAAATGATGTTGAGTTTCATGAAAAAGAAATGTACAAAAGGTAAACCCTTTTGCTTTCCTGTTAAATCATGCATTGGAAAGGGCTTTATGTATTTTTTTGTACCTCAATCTGGAGTTTTGCATCCAGGAGCTATAGCATGATGTATAATAAGTATATTAGGTTTAGAATCCTACAACCTGGGTTCTTTTTCACTGAAAAGCTGCATAATTTTGAGGGGTTACATAATCACTTTGAGTCTCAGCTTACTCATCAAAAATATGGAAATAATATTACCTTTCTGTATTTCTTCTCACAGATATTGACAAAACATTTACAGAAAGGAAAATTGTGTAAACGTGGTAGGATAATAACTACCCAAATTTTCTCTAAGGGAGCTAAAAGGAAGACCTAATTCATTGCTTCTAAACTCTAGTCTTCTAAGAGGTAACAGGGCAGTTTTCTTATTCTAGTAATCTGTGTGTTCTTTAAACACCAGATAGTCTGAGCTCAAGATTCACACAACCTGCAGCTGACCTACGTAATATACCTGTTTCCTTACAGTAAATAATCAATGTAAAAGCTTCCTTACATCAGCTGTTGTGATCCATGATTGGCTACTGTCCTAAAACATCTTCAAATTTTCCTAAAACATCTGCAAAGGTAAAAAACCAATTATGGGAGCCATCTGGAACTAGAAGACAGATGCAAACAAATGAAAAACCTTCTTAATAACTAGTACTGTAACAGGTGGTTTGTTACAGATCGGTGATGTTACAACTCTTGCTATTATTAAAGGAGAGAGGAAATTTTGATTACGTAATATCAGTCTTAATGGTCTCATGGTGATCCACTCCAAAGCATTTATCTCTGTTGCTTACCTAAGTTACAATCTAGTGCCCTTGGCTCATTTATCATAGAAACCAGTAAAGCTCAATTATCTGCATAAATGGGGACACTTTTATTGACTTTGGACAAGTTACTCATGCCCTCAGAACACTAAGTTCATTAATAAAAATAGGAACTTTTGCTATTAATTAACCCACCCTGAGGACCTCAGTTGGGTTATTGGAAGAAAACATGTTAGTTCTAATGCTGAGCTTTACTAGACATATATAGTTGACAAAACAAAGCTAAAGCTAAAACTACAGCCCAGAATTTGTTTCTAATAATTCTAGAATATTCTTATAAATGTTCTGATAAACCAATAGGGAGATGTCAAATATGAGATTAAGTTAAATGTTTTGGTGTCTCAACTATACTGTTTTAAGTCCTATTTCTGAAACCAGCAATCTGATATTGGAATTTTATGTCATTGAGAAACCTATAAAAAGAGGACTTTTAAAAATTAAATCTTAAATGAAAAAACATCATAACTATAGTTAGACTTCATGGAAATAATTCGTGAAAGCACTGAATATAGTACTTTAGCTATGTTATTTGCTTCAATAAAAGCAAAATTTTGTATGATTTTATTATAATTCATTGACGCACACCTAAGAAATTGAATCAATTTGTTCTCTCACCTCTCTTGACATATTCCCCCCAAATCTTGTAAGGAAACATAAAATATTATAAAAAGTTGGAAAGTAGTCAATAACATTTTTTAAAGGGAAAAGATACTTTTTATTTTCTTTTGCAATTTATAGAAAAATCTTGATACCAGAAGATTTCTGTGCTATGTCCCCTGATACTTACTGTGTATTGGGCCTTGAAAAAGTCAGTTCTCATCTGTCTCAGAAAATTGCATTTTCTACAGCCATAAAAAAGAGAAATTATGGGTGACATGCTTAGTTCAGTAGGAACTTGGAAGAATTAAAACTAATATTTATGGGAAAAATGTATTTACTCAAAAAGTGTTATGTTTTGTTCAGATATTTTGACCTAATATTCTTATTACTTGAAATCTCTTCTTAGAAAATAATTCTAATAAAGAAAAAGTATGTTTGTAATAATTTTATAATATTTATAAAATATATTATTTTTAATATGTGGTTGGATTTATTTTCCTAATATTTTGTCAAGGATTTTTATAACTATGATCATGAAGGATATTTGCTGGTAATTTTCTTAGTGATAGACTATGCTAGAATCACAAAGTAAGTTGGGACATTCTTCTTCCTCCTCTGTATTCTGGAAGAGTTTGTGTAATTTAAGTATTACTTTTTAAATATATGATAAAACTCGCATATATATATATATATATTTTACTAATGAGAAGTTCACTATCATTTATGTTGTTCTTCATTCTGTGTAATATCTCTCTTTTCTCTGGCTGCCTTTAAGTTCTTCAATTTATCTTTAATTTTCCTTAAACTGTGATGTGCTTATATATTTTCTTTGTATTTATTCTTTTGTCCCTTTCGATCCGAATAACTTGTATATGGGAAATGTAGTTTGATGTTTTTCACCAAATTTAAGGAAATTCATCAGGTAATTTTTCTGATCTGTTCTTTCTTTCCTAACTTCCTGGGACCCCAGTTGTCTATACATTGGAGTGCTTAAAGTTACAGTACAATCTATTACCTCTCTCTTCATTTTGTTTAGTTATTTATGAATAATCTATTTTGAGGCAGGATCTTACTCCATAGCTTACTACAGTGTTAAACTCCTCGGCTCAAGCAATCCTCCAACCTCAGCTTCCCGAATAGCTGGGGCTGCAAGGCATGCACCACTATAAATAAGGTAGTTTAGAAAAAAAACAAATTTTTTTTTTTTTTTGTAGAGATGGGGTCTCCCTACATTGCTCAGGCTGGTCTCAAACTCGTGAGCTAAGGTGCTCAGATGAGAAGTGTGAACACCACTGCCCAGCCTGTTTATTTTGTTTCAAAACCATTTTGTCTGTGATCTAAAAATTGGGTGATTTCTGCTGATCTGTTTTCATACTATTTGACTGTTTCTGTTGTAGTTTCAAATCTGTTATTGTTCATCCCATTCAGTGATGTATATTTTTCCTGTGAACTATTCTGTTATTTCCAGAATAAAATTATTGGCTCTATTATTTTCGCTGATATTCCCTACAGTTTATTCATTATTACTGCATTTTCTTTAACTCTTTGAATCTGATTTAAATAGCTGCTTTAAAGTCCTTGACTTCTGATGATAAAAAAAAGTTTTGTCTTGAGTTCTTTTCTGACTACAATTTAGTCTTTTTGAAATAAGAGTCATATATTCTTGCTTTTTCTGATTCTCAGTATTTTTTATTGCATTTTTGCAAATTGCAGCTATGTATTATAGGGAATTTGAAATATATTGTTTTCCTTTAGAAAGTTCTGAATTTTGTTTTTTAAGTAGTTTAATTAAGGACAGACATTGTTATCATTGATAAACCTTTTTTTGTTTTGTTTGCTGTGACTTTATTTTTCTTTTATTCTTAATCCTAAGCTTTCTCTCTTACTCAGTTCATGTTCTTTACTACTTATTTGGCCTTTCTTGGGTTTCAGCTAAATGCCTGAGCTTCTTAGTGAGGTTTCTTCACTATGGTTTGTCTGTAACTCCAATGATTTCCAACCCTGCCCAACCTTCAGTAAGTTTCCCAAGTCTCGATCACACAGTAACACCTCTCTGCTGGGCCTCATAGAACCTTTCCTTCAATACCTGCCAGCCATCCTTAAGCCAAGGACCCTCCAGGAATAAGGGTACTGTCCTCTGCACCTCATCGTGCACAACTTTCTCTTCTGGCTTATTTTGCCAAGCGTATCCTGGCTGTCTCAGTAGTCTGAACTCTATCTTCACTTCGTTTGTTCAGTAAAATACTAATTGGCTTTATTATTACGCCTTCCGTCTACCCAGCATGGAAACTCGTTCGGTGAAATGGTATGCTTAGTTGAGTGACAGTGCCATCCCTCTCCACCTTACTCCCTTAACTTGACTCTATCCAGTTCACCAATATCAGGTCCTCTAATCTCTACATCTAAAGTTCCTCACTACTTCCATTTCTATGTCACAATTGGGTTGGTAAGGAAAATATTTGAATACATCTAGCTTTCTCCCTGCCACTGTCACCCAATTCAGCAAATCTTAATAACAGGTCATTTTCTTTGAAGCTGACCTGGATTTAGGTCTCACTGGTGAATTTTGAACTCAATTCGTTATTCACTCATCACTGTGGCTTTGACTCTGAAAAGGATGACCTCTGATTCTCCACATTGTTTACAATGTTCCAGGCCATTCCTCTGTGAATTTTCTGTTTTGCTCCTAGAATTTATGTGCTCGACACTCTTAAGCTGTATACTCCATTCCCACTTTCCAGTGAAATAGCTTTTCTAGGCCTGGGATCCTTCACTGATCCTTTTAGAGGCAGAAATCAGCCACTTTCAAATTCTAGGCACAGCTTAATTCTTGAATCAAACTTTGAATAAAATGAGATGCCTCAGTTCAAACATGTTTATCTTTTAAGTGAGATATCTAAGTTGTTTGGCTCCACAAACTGGTTATTTAAGAAAAAAATGTGTGATTTAGAAGCAAATGAGCAATGTCCATAATATTTCATGTAAAACTGATATGAGTCTATTATTGCAAGTTTGGTATTTTTAAATACATTAAATAAAACTAAAGATGCCTTTAAGTTCTCTTATTTTCACTGTCAATAAAATAGCCAAAACATTTGTTATGCCCCCATATAAAATGTTCCGTTTCTTTGCTTGGAATATAGAAGGAAAGGATATCATAGTTTTTACTCTTAAGCTGACAGGCCAGTGGTACACTCAAGATTAACACCCCTCAAATAATGGTGCTCTTCCCGTGAAAGCCTATGGACATTTATGTGGCTTAAATTACAGAGTTTACAGTTTCAGAAAATATCGTGCTATTTAGGTGATAACGTACTGAGAATAAGCTGGAATGAGATAATTTGTCCATAAAACAGATGTTTTCCTGATCCAATTATATAATCAATTTTCTCCAAATTCACAAAATGATCCATATTTTATCTCATCAAAACCTGATCAAAGAATAAAAAGTAGATAGCATTAAACATACATACTATACATGCTTCTCATTACATGTTTTTTTCATGTGTGTTATCTCACTTAAGCATTAAACAACCTACATGCAGGATGGAGGAGGTATTTTATTTACCAATTTAGAAAATGAGGCTCAGTTTGATCAAGTGACTTATTGAAGGTCACATAGCTAATTATCCTATCCAGTGCCATTTTTATTACACCACTCGAATTTAGCTCCTTCAACACCAGTAAGACATCAAGACACTTCAATAAGTTTAACTGTTTAATCAATAATGCAAGAAGCGACTAACTGAATGGGGTGACATATATGAATATATTAAAAGGCATCACTTTTCTAAGAAGCACTGCCAAAGGTCATGTGACATTTGCAACCAGTCCACCTTGCCATAATCATTTCTTTAAATTATTCAGATTACAGCTTACATGCTCTTTTGCTTTAAAATGCTGATAAACACATTTATTCTCAAACTGCTCACTAGTCACATTAATATGTATTTTCTCAAATACAATATACAAATCTACTTTGGCCATGAACAGGTGAAGGCAACAGGAGAATCCATTCAAGAGCAGGAAAAGAGAAAATTAGTTTGCTGGTTCAGCAGACCATGAGGCCTGCACTTCAAGCATGTCATTTCAGAATAAACATCTTCTGGGATGCTTTCACAGCAGAATAAGGAGCTGATACAAGTGCCTGAGGGGGCTATCAATGAACAGCAGACATTTGCTGGTGAGTTGGGATCAGTAACTTTAATTCCAAGAGTAACATGATCTTTGAAAAGGAAAAAAGCCCAGGATTATCACTCACTGTTGTGGAATCTTTGTACACTGCATCACTAATTGGGTGTGAGAGCCAGCTCCTTTCTGGTAGTTGTGGTAGGAGGGAGTCATAATATTTGCCTACTTATGCTGTTTAGATAAATTGACCTTCTCTAGAAAAATTCAAGTAAAGTCTTGAACCTTCAAAGTCTCAAATTCGTTTGCTGTTATTGGAAATTAGGAAGTGAAGAAAGTGAAAACAAAACATTCCTAAGTGATTATGGTGTATTTTTTCACGTTTAAATTAAAGAAAATGCAAAGTAAATGCATTGAATATATTAACTTAAATCAACAAAAATTGAATAGGAAATAAATATTAAAATATCAATATTATTCTATAAACAAAGCATCTATAGAGTATTCTTAACTGAATTGTTTTTAATACTGCTTGGATATCAGAAGAAATAGTTTCCATCTGGGAGTCAGATTCATATGAGTTCAAATCCTCAGCAGCTACTCAAAAGCTATATGATTTTTAGGATATGTATTAAGTTCTTTGGTTCCAGGTCTTTACTATTGTAAACAGTGCCACTATGAACATACGTATGCATGTGTCCTTATAGTAGAATGATTTATAATCCTTTGGATATATACCCAGTAATGGGATTGCTGGGTCAAATGGAATTTATATTTCTAGGTCCTTGAGGAAGTGCCACACTGTCTTTCACAATGGTTGAACTAGTTCACACTCCCACCAACAATGTAAAAGCATTCATATTCCTCCACATCCTCTCCAGAATGTGTTGTCTCCAGATTTTTTAAAGATCATCATTCTAACTGGCATGAAGGGGTACCTCAATGTGGTTTTGATTTGCATTCTCTAATAATCAGTGATGATGAGCATTTTTTCATATGTTTGTTGGCTTCATATATGTCTTCTTTTTAAAAGTGTCTGTTCATATCCCTCTTCCAATTTGGATGGGTCTGTTTTTATCTTGTATATCTGTTTTAGTTCTTTGTAGATTCTGGATATTAGCCCTTTGTCAGATGTGTAGATTGCAAAAATTTTTTCCCATTCTGTTGGTTGCTAATTCACTCTAATCATTCTTTCTTTTGCTGTGCAGAAGCTCTGCAGCTTAATTAGATCCGATTTGTCTATTTTGGCTTTTGTTGCCAATGCTTTTGGTGTTTCAGTCATGAAGTCCTTGCCTAAGCCTATGTCCTGAGTGGTTTTGCCTAGGATTTGTTCTAGGGTTTTTATGGCATTAGGTCTTACGTTTAAGTCTTTCATCCATCTGGAGTTAATTTTAGTGTAAGGTGTCAGGAAGGGATCCAGTTTCTGCTCTTTGCACACTGCTTGCCATTTTCCCCAACAACATTTATTAAACAGGGAATCCTTTCCCCATTACTTGTTTTTGTCAGGTTTGTCAAAGATCAGATGGTTATAGATGTGTGGCGTTTCCTCCAAGGCCTCTGTTCTGTTCCACTGATAATATCTATGTTTTGGTACCAGTACTATGCTGTTTTGATAACTGTAGCTTTGTAGTATAGTTGGAAATAGGTAGCATGATGCCTCCGGCTTCGTTCTTTATGCTTAGGATTGTCTTGGCTATGCGGGCTCTCTTTTGGTTCCATATGAAGTTTAAGGTGTTTTTTTCCAGTTCTGTGAAGAAAGTCATTGGCAGCTTGATTGAATCTATAAATTACTTTGGGCAGTATGGCCATTTTCATGATATTGATTATTCCTAACCGTGAGCATGGACTGTTTCTCCATCTGTTTGTGTCCTCTCTTATTTCCTTGGGCAGTGATTGGTAGCTCTCCTTGAGGAGGTCCTTTACATCCTTTGTTAGCTGTATTCCTAGGTATTTTATTCCCTTTTTAGCAATTGTTAATGGAGTTTGCTCCTGATTTGGCTGTTAGTCTGTTACTGGTGTATAGAAATGCTTGTGATTTCTGCACATTGATTTTGTATCTTGAGATTTTGCTGAAGTTGCTTATCAGTTAAAGGAGATTTTGGGCTGAGATGATAGGGTCTTCTAAATATACAATCATGTTATCTGCAAATAGAGACAATTTGACTTCCTCTTTTCCTAATTAAATACCTTTATTTTTTTTTTCTTGACTAATTGTTCTGGCTAGAACTTCCAATACTATATTGAATAGGAGTGGTGAGAGAGGGCATCCTTGTCTAGTGCTGGATTTCCAAGGGAATGCTTCCAGTTTTTGCCCATTCAGTGTGATATTGGCTGTAGGTTTGTCATAAATAACTTTTATTATTTTGAGATACATTCCTTTGATACCTAGTTTATTGAAAGTTTTTATCTTAAAGGGCTGCTGAATTTTGTTGACGGCCTTCTCTGCATCTATTGAGATAATCATGTGATTTTTGTCTTTGGTTCTGTTTATGTGGTGGATTATATTTATAGACTTGCATATGTTCAACCAGCCTTGCATTCCTGGAATGAAGTCTACTTGATCATGATGGATAAGCTTTTTGATGTGCTGTTGCAATTGGTTTGCCAGTATTAGGTGCGTATATGTTTAGGATCATAAGTTGGGTTTCCTGAATACAGCACACTGATGGGTCTTGACTTTTTATCCCATTTGCTGGTCTATGTCTTTTGATTGGGGCATTTAGCCCATTACATTAAAGGTTAATATTGTTATGTGTGAATTTGATCCTGCCATTTTAATGCTAGCTGGATGTTTTGCTCATTGTGTTGGTGGTCTTAACCATTTGGTACGTTTTTAGAGTGGCTGGTACTGGTTGTTCCTTTCCTTGTTTAGTGCTTCTTTCAGGAGCTCTTGTAAGGCATGCCTTTTGGTGATGAAATCTCTCAGCAATTGCTTGTCCATAAAGGATTTTCTTTCTCCTTCACTTATGAAGCTTAGTTCAGCTGGATATGAAATTCTAGGTTGAAAGTTCTTTTCTTTAAGGATGTTGAATATTGGCACCCACTCTCCTCTGGCTTGTAGGGTTTCTGCAGAGAGATCTGCTGTGAATCTGATGGGCTTCCCTTTGTGTGTAACCAGACATTTCTCTCTGGCTACCCTTAGCATTTTTTTCTTCATTTCAACCCTGGTGAATCTGACAATTATGTGTCTTGGGGTTGCTCTTCTTGAGGAATATCTTTGTGGAGTTCTCTGTATTTCCTGGACTTTAATAGTGTCCTGCCTTGCTCGGTTGGGGAAGTTCTCCTGGATAATATCCTGAAGAGTGTTTTCCAGCTTGGATTCATTCTCTCCTTCATATTCAGGTACACCTGTCAAATGCAGATTAGGTCTTTTCACATAATCCCATATTTCTTGGAGGCTTTGTTCATTTCTTTTTACTCTTTTTTCTCTATTCTTGCCTTCTCATTTTATTTCATTGAGTTGGTCTTCAATCTCTGATATCCTTTCTTCTGCTTGGTAGATTTGGCTACTGAAACTTGTGTATGCTTCACGAAATTCTCGTGCTGTGTTTTTCAGCTCTATCAAGTCATTTATATTCTTCCCTGTGCTATTTATTCTAGTTAGCATCTCATCTAACCTTTTTCTAGGTTCTTAGTTTCTTTGCATTGAGTTAGCACATGCCTTTTTAGCTCTGAGAAGTTTGTTATTATCCACCTTCTGAAGCCTGTTTCTGTCAATTCATCAGATTCATTCTCTATCCATCTTTGATCCCTAGCTAGTGAGGAGCTGTGATCCCTTGGGGGAGGAGAGGCATCCTGGTTTTTGGTGTTTTCATCCTTTTTGTGCTGGTTTCTTCACATCTTAGTGGTTTTATCTACCTGTGGTCTTTGCAGTTGGTGACTTCGGATGGGATCTCTGAGTGGACATCCTTTTTGTTGATGTTGAAGTGATTTCTTTCTGTTTCTTAGTTTTCCTTCTATCAGTCAGGCCCCTCTGCTGCAGGACTTCTGGAGGTCCACTCCAGACTCTACTTGCCTGGGGATCACCTGTGGAGGCAGCAGAACAGCAAGGGTTGCTGCTGGTTTCTTCCTCTGCTATCCTCCTCCCAGAAGGGTACCCACCAGATGTCAGCCTGAGCTCTCCTTTATGAGATGTCTCTTTGGGTGTACAGGGGTTGGGGAGTTGTTTGAGGAGACAGTCTGTCCCTTATAGGAGCTCAAGTGCTGTTCTGGGAGCCCCACTGTTCTGTGCAGAGCTGCTGGGCAGGTACCTTTAAGTCTGCTGCAGCTGAACTCATAACCTCCTCTTTTCCCAGTTGCTCTGTTCTAGGAAGGTTGGCTTTATTTATAAGTTCCTGTCATGCTTCTGCCTTTTTTCACAGATGCCCTGTCCTGCATGGAGTAGTCTAGTCACAGTCTGCCAGCAGATATGTTGCTGAGCTGCCACAGGCTCTGCCCAGCTGCTGTGTGAACTGCCTCGGTAGTGGTGGACTGCCTCAGTAGATGGGGATGCCCTTTCCTCCACTGAGCTGGACCGTCCTAGGTCCAGCTGCACTTGCTGCGAAACTCTCAATCCAGAGCATTTCAGATTGCTTGTTTTGTGGCAGTGGTATCCGCTGAGCCAGATTGCCTAGCTCCCTGTTTCAGCCTGCTCCTTTTCAGTTGAATGGGTGGCTCTGTCTCCCAGGCGCTCTAGGTGCCAGTAGAAATGGCTGAGCAGACTTGTGTGAGATTCTGTGTGCCAACCCGTCACTGGCTAAAACCACCATGCTGAAATCTCGTGGCAATTTTCGGCCTGGGAATCTCCTGGTCTGTGGATAGTGAAAACTTACTTGAAAATGTGGCACCCTCTGTGCTGCTTTCACTGGGAACTGCACTCCGGAGCTGTTCCTATTTGGCCATCTTGGATCCTCCCCCCCAGTACTTCTCAGAAACTGTTAGGATTGATTTCAGTTACTTATGACTTTTATTAGTCTGTTGTTGCATTGCTATAAAGAAATATCTGGCCAGGCTCAGTGGCTCACATCTGTAATCCCAGTACTTTGGGAGGCCGAGATGGGTGGGTTACTTAAGGCCAGGAGTTCGAGACCAGCCTGGCCATTGTGGTGAAACCCCATCTCTACTAAAATAACAAAAATTAGCCAAGTGTGATGGTGCACACTTGTAATCCTAGCTACTCAGGAGGCCAAGGCACAGGAATCACTTGAACCCAGAAGGCAGAATTTGCCATCAGCTGAGACGGGACCACTTCACTCAAGCCTGGGAGACAGAGTGAGACTATTTCTCAACAAAAACAAGAACAAAACAAAGAAAAATACCTTAGAAAAAAACAAAGAAAAATACCAGAGAAAAGATTTTAATTGACTCAAGGTTCTGCAGGCTACACAAGCATGGCTCTAGAATCTGCCTCTGGTTCTGTCACACTTTCAATCAGACGAACTCTCACATATCCTTACTGATATCCCTTGTTCCCTTACCACAAGTAGGAGCTGCACCAGCATCTGAAGATATAGTTCATGTCCAGAAAATGGGTTAAGCCCTCTTTATCTCTGTGTCTGTTTATTGTGACATGTTCATCGCCTGGGCTTTTGGGAAGACTGGACTATCCTGCAGCAGAGCTATCATGAAAGCTGGGAGCTTCATATTCCAATGCCAGGTAGAGAATCTGAAGTGAAGCTATGTCTGAGGACCATTATTTTCTAGGGACCTAAATGCATTCAGGTCCCTCTTACCTATTCCACCCACGTGCTGTGTAACTCTGTTTCTATTTTCTACTTCCTTGGGAGCATTTCTTTCTTGTGTCAAGAAAAATCATTTTTTTTTTTTTTTTGCCAGCTTCCTTTAATTCACTTCACCTCTTTGCAGTCACTCTTTTGCTTGACAAATCTGGGCTTTCAAATGCAAATGCCAGGATCTGTGGCACCCTGCTTCCTATGTTCTCACAGGCCCTCCAGAGGGGAGAGCCGTAGAAGTTGCTTCCTGCATGAATGAAGAGAATAAAAGAGAGGGAGGAAAAAGTGAAGAACACCATTAATATCCCAAAGTGATAAGCAGTCACACACTGATATATACACACATACATATGCATAAGTACACATACATACACTCTCTTTGGCAATTCTGAAATAATTTCATTTACTTGCTTAAAGTACTTCAGGTCATATTTTGAACTCAATTGCTTCTTGTCCAGATTTATAATGTTGGACCACTCAGTGTTTAGCCAGTACACTTTCCAGAAAGTTCATCCCTTTTGTAGCTTCTTCAAAGTTATTTAGTTGTTGATTTAGTGAAGATATCCTATTTACTTGACTTTATGGCATTTCGTATGAACAATTATATTTTGGCAATGGAAGAGTTTAGGTGTTCACAAAATGGTGATTTGCCTGGAGTGAATGAAGCACTTTATCTGTGGAACTGTTAAAACGTTCATATAGCTCCGATAGCCCATTTTTTGTGATTAGTTCAGAACACAAAGGTACACAGACACACACACACACACACACACGCGTACACAACATAGAGTGATGTTTTAACATTGTACTTAGCAAACTTAGGTTAAAGGACAGCATATAAGGGACTGGGCTGATACATCTATGAATCCTTTTTTAGAAACACCCAAAATATCCTCACGGCACCCTCCAAATAAACATCATCAGGATATTAACCATAGGGCTTTTTTATTTGGAGTGATTGATGCCTAATTTCAAGCTTGTTGAAGGGAAAAAATGAATTCATGTGATTACATTACTGAAAATGTATACATGAGAAACAGCTGGACTCAGGAGTTCAAATTATGTTTTTAAGAAATACAGAAATACATCTGTATGCATTCTTTTTCTCTCTTTACCCCCTACTTTCCTTTGTGACGTTTTCATTCTCTGGCAGTTTCTTTCCTCTTAGTGGGAAAGGCAGTGATCCTTCCAGGTCTGTATGACAAAGAGCTTGGGATCTCAGAAGAGCAGTGGTTCTGTCTCTCCTGGTATCTAATCCTAACTCCCAAATGAGGGCTCTAATTGCCTTGATTAGGAGACAGGATCTTTGACTGACTGCATTTCCTCCTTCATTATATTGCATCAGAGAGAAGCAGTCCCTAAAATGAAGAAATGATGGATAGATAAATGAGTAAAATGTCTTTGACAATGACTGATACTCAGAGTGGAATTTGAATTACGTTCTAATTCCTTCCACAAGTTTGGATTAAATCCACACATTTAGATTAAAAACACCCAAAGAAACAAATTTAAAAAAAAACGACAACCATGAGAAAGAGTGCACCCACTGCTAACTAAAAGTTTATACTACAGTGATAGCAGGAGTAAAACAGGAGTCTAGGAAACATGAGGATTCAGAGAAGCAAACAAAACCAGCCAATTCCTATCTTGCAGGCCCTCTGTGTTCAATCTTCACAAAAAACCTTTTGACATTCATTTTACATAAAAAGAAAATAGCCTCAGAAAACAGGTTTATGGTTCTCAATCCTCATTTCTTTGCTTGTTTTTTCCCTTGACCCAAATATAAAGGATAGCAAGCATACTGTCAGTCATTGAATATATAGCAATAACTCTTAATGCTGTTTGTGTGTGTGTGTGTGTGTGTGTGTGTGTGCGCATGCACATGCCTGCCTCTGTGTGTGCACATGCAGGTGTGTGAGTTTGAATCAGGAGGGTTTGATGAGCTTTTATCATGTAACAAATCACTTGAAAGTCAGTGGCTTAATGACAATGATTAATTTTATTCATGATTCTGTGAGTTGACTGTGATTACATTAGCTAGGGGCTGGGTTATCTAGATGTCTCACATTTGCTGTGGACTGTTCATAGGAATCTCAATTCTGCACATGGCCTCTCCTTCCTTTTAAGACTTCTCTGTGTACTGGTTGCTGGCCAGTGCCTTTTTTGCATGCTGTTCACAGGGCAGTGCCCAAGACTGTGAAGGTAAAAGCTCCAAGTCCTCTTAAGACTTAGCTTTGGAAGTCTCCTAATAACACATCAGCCAAAATCCACTTATCAAACAAGTCATGAGGCCAGATCGTTTCAAAGTTTAGCAAGTGGATTCCACCCCTTTATAAAAGAACTGGCAAAGTTGCATTGAAGATGGGGGTGCATAGTAGGATGAGAAGCAAATGTGCTCATATTTTGCAATGTATCACACATCCTGAGGGTGGCTCCATCAGAATTCAAGGTTCAGGCAAAAAGTGTTTTAAAAAAATCCTCCTGATTTATACTCATCATATCTTAGATGTCTCCTAGATGTTTAAACCTATATATTTCTGAGAGAAATGTCATATTCTGGCCATCGAACAACACTGATAATCAGCTAGTGACCATCAGTGAGCCACCCAGTGGTCAGCAATTCTGTAAATTATATTTGCAGAAATTCAGTTTTTAAGCATAAATTTATTTATCCATCCTATTTTAGACCCTTGGCACATCAATTAGCCTTGAGATTGAAAGAGTAAACACAAATGTAATTTATCACTTTGTCAAGTTCAACAAACACCATGTTGTTTTGCTCAAAACCCCTAATGTAGATTCATAAATTTACAAATCTGACAATTATTTATTAAGGCTATTTGCTAGCCCAGCTGGCTTTGTTTTACCTAGAGATTTTAAAGTGAATAAGACAGGAATCTTTTTATTCTTGTTAATCTCACAATCTAGTTATAAGGTGAAATAAAGTTATTAAGTACTATGAGAAATGAGGTTAATTATGTGAGAGGTTAACTAGTGGGTTAGATGTAGGCAACATTTTTTGAAAGTGTATTAATTTAAAGTTTGTAACCCCAACTGGGGCAGCATAGTAAGACCTCATCTCTACAAAAAAAAAAAAAAAAAAATGGTTGGACATGGTGGCATGCACCTGCAGACCCAGATACTAACAAGGCTGAGGCAAGAGGTTCACTTCAGCCCGGATGGTTGAGGCTATAGTGAGCTATGATCATGCCACAGCCTGGGCAACATCTCTTAAAAAAAAAAAAAAAAGTTTGTAACCAATTTGTCATTTTGTCATTTAAGCCCTAAGGTTATGCTTTTTAAATTCCCACCCACTCCTTCCTTCCTTCATTTTTCTTTCTTTCTTTTCTTTTCTTTTCTTTTCTTTTCTTTTTTTCCTTTCTTTCTTTCTTTCTTTCTTTCTTTCTTTCTTTCTTTCTTTCTTTCTTTCTTTCTTTCTTTCTTTCTGTCTCTCTCTCTCTCTCCCTCCCTCCCTCCCTCCCTCCTTTCCTTCCTTCCTTCCTTCCTTCCTTCCTTCCAGTTTAGGAAATCTAAATTAAGCTCACAGACATTAAATAAGGTTCTGAAGAACACACATAGCTAACAAAGTCTGCACCCAATATTCAAAATTTAAAGGATCTGACTGTAAACCCCTTATCTTACACAAATTATGTGCATGTTAATAATCTGTTTATAATTTGGTGTCTGTTGCATTAATTATCACTTGCTGCATAGCAAATTACTGCAAACTTAACGTCTTAAAAACAACCCAGGTTTATTGTCTTCTATTATCTATGAATAAAGAGCTCAACCAACATTTTAACTAGGTCCTCTACTTCAGAGTCTCACCAGACTGCACCCGAGACATTGGCCAGAAGAATTCTCTAGATTGCCCAGGTTGTTCGCAGATTTTATTTTCTTTTGGCTGTAGAACTGAGAGCTTCAGTCTTTTGCTGTCAGCTGGAGGATGACCCAGGGTCCTAAAGTTTGC
This sequence comes from Alouatta palliata, assembly GCA_004027835.1. Classification (NCBI taxonomy): domain Eukaryota; kingdom Metazoa; phylum Chordata; class Mammalia; order Primates; family Atelidae; genus Alouatta; species Alouatta palliata. The sequence continues at coordinate 120,673 of PVKV010003541.1, read as the reverse complement.
CTAACGTTGCCTCCTAAGTAGCCGTCTTCATAGGAAGTTTGTACCATGGCAGCTTGCTTCTTTGAGGCAAGCAAGGGCGCAAGAGTGAGTCAGCAGCAAGAAGGTCTTAGATAATGAAACATAGTCACCGAAATCACAGAAGTGAACTCCCATCACCTTTGCCGTATTCTATCTAAAAGCAAGAAACAGGGTGCCCACAATCAAAGGCAGATGGTATACAAGACGTAAACTCCAAGATATAGGGTTCATGGGGCCACTCTAATATCTGTGCACCACATTGGTGGCAAACGTTAGCACTGAATGGGAGTTAACTCATGGACTTGTAAGCTTATGATTCTTCAGGTGCCACCGGGAATGCACGCGTGCGCACACACACACTCACTCACTCATTTATATTCACATAAATGCACAGCCCTTCCTAAGCTTCAGGAAAACTATTTCAGTCGTAGCACCAAACTGGACTTTAAATCAAAAGGAAACAGTCTCTGTCTTCACTTTCTCTTAGTCAGCAGAAATGTAATCAGGGAAAGGGAAGGCTATTAAAACAGAAAAAAACAAAAAACAGTCAATTATATTTTCCTTTAAGGTGAAAAGCAGAAGGACACACCTTTTATCAAGGATTTCCGCAGGCTGCAAAAACAGTCCAAAATATAGACATAGCAAGTGGCCCCTGATACAATTTTCTCAGGAAGGCAGCTGTGTAGCCCATTAAAAGTTTATTTAGCTGGGCATGTTCCAGAAAATGGAAAACCAAGATGAAGACACCCTGATGGACATCTCCAGGGTTTTAGTCACTCACCAGGGTCCTCTCTGGTCTCATTTTCTCTTTCCACCTAAGATGAGAAGGTTTCTCTTTGGAAGTAAGGAAACCTGTTACTCTGTAGTGTCTGGGCCACATCAGCACTAGGCTCCTTAAGAATAATAAAAAACATGATGAGACAATGAGGAAAAGAAGAATATCACTCAGCTACATGCCCAAGAATACTGCTTCTGGATGACAGAAAAATCAGCATAGGAGGAAATCACCATGTCTTGGAACATAGACTTTGGAGTCAGGCATACCTGAGTGAAAAACTTAGTTTTCCACACGCTAGCTCTTTGATCTTGGTCAGATTACTTAGCTTCTCTGAGTCTCAGTAACATAGTATTGGAAGTAAGAGAGAAGTGAGTGTTTCATATGTGTGAGATTTTGTGCTAAGCTCTTTTCAATTATTGCCTCATTTAGTGTACTCCGTAACCCTATGAAGTAATCCTGAATCATAAATCTTCAAATTGTATACAAATCTGTTGACTCAAGGTAGACTAAGCAAAAATAAAGTCAAACATTAAACATTAAAATTAAGAATAATGTTAGACCCACTGCCTGCTCACTCTCCCTCCTCTTTTTGTGCCTTGAATGGGATTCAGTCTACTGTTCCACAGACATGTTCCTTCATATGATAAGAAGATGGACATCCAGGCTGCTAGAGAGGTTACCCATGACTCCAGCAGAGAAGGCCCAAGGAAGAGCATTGGCGGATCTTCCTTGGGTCACATGTCCAGCATCACACCAGTTTCCATATGCAGGAGTTTCCACTTCCTTGGTAGGCTTGTCCTGAGTCACTTACAAAACTCTAATTTATGGGAATTGAAGGCCTTTGACTGATAGATCCAAAATAACGAACTTATTAGTGAAAGAGACACATACAAAAATCCAATAACCATGACAAGAGGTATATTTATTTAAGTATTTTATAGATGGAAAAACTAGTAACTTATGGAAGGTCATCCATAGAAGTGACAGAGCAGAATTTGACTTGAGGCCTGATTATATTTACAACCTTTTGGAAGGTCTAGCTTTAACATACTGTATGTTGAATTCAGGACAACCTAAAAACAGTAAAGGAGTTCCAAACTCTTCTCATCAACTCCAGGAGTGAAACATATAAAGAGTATTTGAGTTGAATTAGAAATCTTACAAGGATTTGAAGAAGGATAAAGGATTGACTGAGTGGAAAGGGCAGGGAGATGTTATTTTTCTTAACCAGTTTTAACAACAACAAAACATTTTGTCCAGAGCTTTACTTCCAGTTGAAATTTCATGGAATTTAGGCTTAAAGAGAGTGAGTTGACTTTTCCTCCAGTTGAACTATCACAAGGCTAAGATCTAATGAGAAGCAGGTTTTAGTTCAGGCTCACCTGTCTCATCTAGAAAGTAAAAACAGTAACACCTGCTGTCCTACTTCCAGAGTCTTGGGAGATTCAAAGTGGTGAAGATATTTTAGTGTACTGAAAAGCTGAAAACACAATTCAAGCGAAGGATGGTGTTATTATCATAATATGAGCTTCATTCCATGCATGATAGGTGCCATTGTTTACTAATATCGTTTCTAAAATCAGAGGGAAAACTGTTCTTTGCTATTATAGTAGTTTTATAACTTGGTAACAGAAGAGGCAAATTTTGAAGCAAGTAATTTACCTATCAATTTCTATTGTTCCATTATTGTTGTTATTATTATTTATTCTACTAAGCAAATCTTTTAAAACTAGTCTTATAGAACAGAATTCTTACAGATTAAATGCTGCATCCAATGAAAGGTTTTGCTTTAATCAAAATTAAATATATTTTTAAACATTTATTACTCTTCAACAAACAAGGATTTCCTATTAGCCTTCTCCATGTAGGTCCTTAATTTGTATTCCTTGGCACCATTGAAGCTTTTTTAGTATTAGCTAAGCAGTCCTTTACACTTTTCCTTGTAAAAAAATCTCTCCTTCTCCAAAACATCTCCAATCAGCTTCAGAGCTCTCTCTCTATGTAATCCTAGATAAGAACAGGGCATTGATTTATACTGCGTGTTCATCCTCTGCCATGGAGAAACAAAACAAAATGCTACATCCTGTGAATAATTACCTTAGAAAGCAAACCCTAAATGCAACAGGATAAAGCAATGGAATTTTTGCTTCATCTTATTCATCTTGATAGTTGCAGGAATCCAGATCTAATTGTGCTGCTATTTAAACAGAAGGCAGAAGCTGGCATGAAAGAAAAGACATATTATTGTTAAAGCAACCCTCGCTGCAGCTGAAAAATATTAAATTTAGAAGGGTGCTAAGTTATCTTTATCTTGGCAAATTATTGATTGAAGGGGATTCTGAATGATTTTGCCATATGTTGTATTACCATCGAATAAATAAATAACCCTTTCACAGCTGTCACACCAGGACCCAATATTTCCATTGATGTCCCCTTAAGTGAGTGCCCCAGGTTGCCCTTTGGTCTCAGGTGAGTGGTCCCTCTGGACAGAATCAATGGTTCTGTGGAATTCAGGATATAGGAAATGAAGGGGGAAGGTTGTCCATTTCCGTTCACTCAGTTTCTTTTCCAGGCAGAAATTTGAGATAAGAAATAATTAGAAGTATTCTGAGAAGGTGAGACAGAAAAACATAAAAAGTAAAGACAAAAGAGTAAGTAGTAAATGAAAAGATCATTTGAAGAATACTGCTTAAGACCTATGCCATAACAACCAATGCACTAAAGCCAAAAATTATTAAAATCAAAAGCCAGAAATTATTAAAATAAAAGCTGCCAGGGAGATGGTCTTCAAGCAAGGAACAATGAGGTAAAAGTTGTCACTTTGTATTAACATTTAACTGAATTTTTTTTAACCATGCCATGTATTACTTTGATACATGCAATTCATAAAGATACTATATGTTTATAATTGAAATAATTGTATATAAAATGTGGATGAAGCTTATTAACTAACAATATAGATATCTACTCATTTTCTGACCCTATAATATTAGTTTGGTGCAAAAGTAATTGCAGGTTTGCAATTAAAAGTAATGGTAAAAAAAAAAAAAAAAAAAAACCACGATTACTTTTGCACCAACCTAATATTATATAATATTAAGGGGAGGTCCATGTTTAGTGCTCCATTTGTCCCATGGAAAAATGAGATTCAAAAATACGAGGTCTTCTCCCAAGATCACTCTGAAGTCAGGTCCTTGACTCTGACGGTGTTATTCCTCCCATCCTTTCTTCACCAGATAAAAGGACTGTCTTCAAATTTTTTGACGTTCTGTCAGTTTCCTTAATTTCTGCCACTTTCCTTAAAATTTGTTTAGCATGAACAATATTGTTTAGCATGAGCTAAACAAATTTTAAGGAAAGTGGCAGAAATTAAGGAAACTGACAGAAAGAGCCATCTTACCCAGAGAGATACTGATCTGTGATTCGGCATAGTTTAAAAATACAATCTAATTCAAAATAATTTAAAATAATGCATAAATGTGCCATTGAGTCATACAGGTTGAGAGACATTAGATATCAGTGCAACACAGCCCTAACCCTGTACGGGTGACAAATGTGCCATTCCATTTATCAGCTGTAACAGAAAGAGAACCCTGGAACTAGTGAATTATAGCTAGATGGTTAGTAGTGAACCAGAGTTAGATGCACTGTGGTGATGCTGAGATTTAGGGAGCAACAGAGGCAACAAATACATTTGTCTCAATAAAGTGAGGTCAGAGGTAAGGAGTAAGAAGAAGGCAGGCTGGTTGATAACTTGTGCAGCTAAATAGCAGGGACAGACCCTAGCAGTCACAGCCACACTCCCATCATTCATCTCAGGTCTTTTGCTGGAGAAAAGGTGGCATCTGCTTCATTCAGGGCTTTCCTGATTGTCTTGGTTTCTGTGAAGTGTAAAGCATGTTGCAGGGAGCTGTCAGCAGTGATGCGTGAATGCTGTTTCATTTGAGATTAATTCAGAATCTGTCTGTGTGTTACTCTCTTTCTATTTCTCTCTGTCTCTGTGTGTGTGTGTGTGTGTGTGTGTGTGTGTGTGTAAATAAGCCTTTTAGGGAAAAAGTCAAGGTTTAAGACTTTTTTGCTGTATGTCTGACCCCTACCTTCCTTCTGAGCTTCTTCACACAGATTCTGTCCTGGATTTACACAACTCTGTGCATGTTATACTTAATAAAATATTTTTTTTTTACCATGGCTTCTGATGAAAAAATGTTATAGAAGTACAGGCAGACTTTGAATATGCCAAAGTTTTCCACCCTGTTGTTTAATACAGTGAAAAGGAAGGAATGTAGGGAGCTGTCTTGGAGCTAAGATTCCACAGGAGAAATAAGGAAGAAAAAAGCCAATGTCTTTATTATCAATGTATCACACAGACACACACAAACATATCACGTTCCATGTTCGAGTGTCCACTCCCAAAAGAAGTGGTCTGACTTTCCTTTCCTGTGTGGGACTCAGTTAATCACCAGCCTATCAACCTACATCTGGTATCCATAATCCGTGGTTCTAAATCTTAAGAGGGACTGTGTGTGTGTGTGTGTGTGTGTGTGTGTGTGCGCGCGCGCGTGTGTGCGCACACATACCTGTATTGGGTGAATGTAACAAAACCAATAAATGCACTTCAGTTTAAAGTAGCATTCCCCTATAAAACAAGTTGCTACCCCTTTGCATTTTGGTAACTACTGTTATTGCTATTCACTTGGAACAAACAATGAAAACTAAAGAAGGCCAGGGAAAAGTTCAGTCGTTTTCAGGGGAAATGTCAGAGGTAATGAATAAAACAAGCAGCTGTGCACTTTTCATCAAGACTCTATATGGAACAAGGAAACACAGCAATTATTGCACACAGACAAGCCCTTTCCGACTATCAGCACTTTCCCCACTTCTCCAGACATGGTGTGGAAGACAGAGCTATGCAAAAAGAGTCTGAAATGCACCACGTGGGGTGTTGAGAGATGGAGCAGTGGACAAAGAGCATGGGCCACAAGGAAAGAGAGGCAATTAGAGGGCATGCAGAGACATAGACACCAGCTGCCTTGATGTAGAAAAAGAGAAAAGCAGACCCAAGCCCAGGAATGCAGCGAGCCCGAGTTAGGACAGCTTCAGCTCCCTCAGTCATCCTTGTAACACATTCCTGGTTTTGGAGATATTCATAGTCTATCAGTAGTATTATTAATATATATTTTTTTTGAGATGGAGTTTTGCTCTTGTTACCCAGGCTGGAGTGCAGCGGTGCGATCTCGGCTCACCGCAACCTCCGCCTCCTGGGTTCCAGCAATTCTCCTGCCTCAGCCTCCCGAGTAGCTGGGACTACAGGTGTGCGCCACCATGCCCAGCTAATTTTTTTTGTATTATTAGTAGAGACGGGGTTTCACCATGTTGACCAGGATGGTCTCGATCTCTTGACCTCGTGATCCACCCGCCTCGGCCTCCCAAAGTGCTGGGATTACAGGCGTGAGCCACCGCGCCCGGCCCCATCAGTGTTGTTATTATTGTCTTCTAATATTTTCTTTAAATCAAATCCTTTAAAATACTTTATGCATCGTATTATAACCATCTGTGAAAAGCCAGGATCACTTTTACATTTCAAAAGATGAAGATAGCAACATTACAAATTGTATGATTGCTTTCTAAGTGTTGCTGCCCATGGGGGATGGAGAGATCTGAGCCTGAAATTTTTTCTTCATGCTGAAAAGAAGAAAGAAAAGAAAGGGGGTTGCCGGGTGCAGTGGCTCATGCCTGTAATCCCAGCACTTTGGGATGCCAAGGTGGGTAGATTGCCCGAGTTCAATAGTTCAAGACCAGCCTGGGCAATATGGTGAAACATCATCTCTGCTAAAATACAAAAAAAATTAGTCAGGTGTGATGGCACATGCCTATAATCCCAGCTACTCAGGAGATTGAAGCATGAAAATGGCTTAAGCCCTTGGAGGGCCTAAGACTATTTCAAAATAGAGCAAGACTATTTCAAAAAAAAAAAAAAATGTGGGGCAGGGGTGGAGTAAGAAAGAGAGAAGAAAAAATAAGAGAGAGGTTAGCAAGTGTTGTAAGAACATTGAAGAAAGATAACAAAAATAAGACTCACTTTGATCTAAAAAACAGGAATTTTCAAAGTAGCAATAATCAGAAAGTCAGTCAAAACTGTGTGTGTGTGTGTGTGAGAGAGAGAGAGAGAGCTGTGCTACATGGTGGTGATGTTGTGGCTCCTTTCCACCTAAAACCACTTCAAACTTCATCTTAAATTGTTGCATGATGCTTGCATAACACACACTGAAAATCACCTATGCGATGGTTAAGTTCATAGATATGCCCTGGACATAAAGCTGAACTTAATATTATCTCATTCATTCTATAAACCCTTGTTAGGCATCTGCTGTGTCTGCCAGGTACCATGCAAGGTGCTAGGGATATAATTGTGAAAGAATAAAAGAACCTTCCTCCATGGGTCCTTTTTTATTGTGACAAGATATATATTTAAAAATGACCACTTTAACCATCTTAACTGTATAATTTAATGGCATTAAATAATTCACTAATTTGTGTAACCACAACTATTATTGATTGCCAGAATGTTTTCATCATCCTAAGCAGAAACTCTGAACCCATTAAACAATTCCCTTCCCTCTCCTATCTTCTCTTAACCTCTATTCTACTTTCTGTCTCTATGAATTGGCCTATTTTAGGTACCTCATATAAATGGAATTATATGATATTTGTCCTTCCGTGTCTGATTTATTCGATGTTGTCACATGTATCAGAGTTTTGTCTCTTAAGGGCTGAATGATACTATATTATATATGTATAGCATACTTCGTGTATTCATTCACCTATTGATGGACACTGAGTTGTTTCCACCTTTTGGCTACTTTGCATAATGTCACTGTGATCATTGGCATAGATGCTTCTGCTTGAGTTTGTTTTTAATTAATTTGGGAATATAACTCCTTCTTCATGGATCTTATAGTTTAACAAGAAATACAAACAGATCAATGGCAATGTGTGAATACTGTGCTACCAAGATACATACTGCCTGGTATAGGAGCAGAAAATAGCCAGAAAAAAAAAACAACCTATGTGGAAGGATATTTAGCAGGAAACAAAAGGAATGACACAGGTGAGAATTCTAAACTAAGAAGATGTGTAGCCCCTTAGGAAATAAAGAGAAAATCAGGAATGTTTAGAATGAGTGGTAGCATAGGAAAAAATAAGATTATAAGGGAGGCAAAAAAACTGTACAGAGACTTACAGATCATTTAAAATTTCACGTCTTCCAAATACCTACATTGTCCCTTTCTTCCAAACATTTTTTATTAGTTCATATGTCTCATTCTTATAAATGCCTTTTCTGATCACCTGTCTAAACTAATATGTGATCTCCATTTATTTCTAGTCTTTATCTTGTTTCATTTTCCTCCACAGCTTTTGAAGTCCATACTGTGTATGCCTGTGTGTATGTATAAGTGTGTTCATCTCCCCCTTTGAATAAAACTCCATGAGGCAGGGGTATCACTGCTGCATCCCAGGATCAAGAACAGCTGCACATAATGAGTCAGCCATAAATATTGGTGGCACAAATGAATGAATGAATGAACCAGTAAGTGACTGAGCTGGCCCTTTCATTTTCTAGCTTTATGATCTTGAGTAACATACTATCTTTTCTAAATTCAAGTACCTCTTCTGCATACTTTTGTGAATGAAGTTGATGCCATAGCACAGGGCCTGTAATATACCAAATGCCCAATAAACAGTTCATAGAATTTAGAGAGTGGGAGATAGGTGGCAAAGAGAGAGGAGAATAGAGCAAATAAAGCCAAACAAAGCTATCCATCCAGCATTTCCACTGTACTGAGTGGTCCTCTCTTGTTTCAGACTCAGCTATCACAGACAAAAGAAAGCCAGACAAAACCAAATCAAAAACAGCAAATTTTAGACTTTTGAGTCTCTTTCCAGGAAAACACTTAAATAATGTAAATTAAGCTAATACTGAACAAAATTATAATTTAGAGTTTGATAGAATTAAGTATCCACCAGTCTGGTTATGAAATTTGCTTTGCCATGCTGATCTACGAATTTCTATACAGACTGAGTCATGAGAGCATGGGTCTGTGTTTGTGTGTGCTCTCTAGTCAAAGACGTATGTTTACTGAGATATGAAATATATATGATACATGTAGAAAAACTATAAACAACATGGCCAAAGTGAGTATCTCAGCCATTCTTTGGATCCCTTGCAGTTCTTCTAGAGATCAGAATCCTCAGGAAAATCAGACAACTGGAAGGTATATTTTATTCCCCAAACAAAACAAAACAAGACAAAATAAAACCTCACTCCTGATTCTGGGTGATTGAAAGCGAATGGATAGACAATATTGATGCTTGTTCCTAATTTAATGAAAAATGAGAATCAATAATACAGCGCTAGTCAACATGGGGCCTGAGTGTGAAAGCTAGTCTCATCATGAGGTGTTAAAACACATGGAAAACTAGGACTAATGGATAAGGCGTTTTAAGTGTAACTTTCAGCTTCGCAGTGAAAGAAGATAATGTTCACCCACAAGGAAAGGCTCTCATTTCATATCTGTTTTGTGGAGCAGGTGATAATTCTGAGGGAGGTTGCAAAGACTGTGACTTATTTTGCCAATTTAATAACTGCTCTTGGATCTGAGGAACAGAGGCTCAAGGCTCCTTTTAGAGTCATGTGTTGATTTTCTAATTTATTTATTCATAAGTTATATATTTCTATTTATAACGAAATTTGCAATGGCTTAACGCACACCTTTACTTCTATACCTGCCAGGGTTGTGTTTCATCACTCTTCTGGCTTTGGAAAAAAGAGAGCTGGTTCTGTTGAATTCCAGAAAAAAAACTTCTGAATATGGGAGTGGTGAGGGGAAGGGGGAAAGGATTATCAGTTAATATATCAAAAGAGAAAATGGAAAACCATTTACTTTGAGTATTTTATTTATATCCCATTTAAAACTTACAGTGCATGACACTTACATGTGTGCTATGATCACACGGGAATCTTGTTCAAAAAGCAGCTTTCTAGGACCCAACTCCAGATTTTCACTTTCAGTAAGTCTTCTATCAAGTCTAGGAATCTAAGTATCTAATAAGCAACTGAGGCAAGTTTGCTGGGTAAGAAAACATATTTTGAGCAATAACACAATGATCAATTTCTCAGATTGATTTATTAATATTCTGTGCATGACTTGTTGATCCATTTTTGTTCCTTTCCTCCAGTGACCTGACTCCCATTACTACCCTCCTAAACCCATTTTTAGTTCATTCAGGGAAGTTAAACTGGTAACTAGTGGAAAAGTCTCCCTTTAAGACTACAATCACCTTCCCTGGTTCTGCTAGTAATTCAGTGATAGTGGTAGAAGAAGTAACATAGACCCAGAAAAAAAAATTACGATCTAGTTTAATCATTCCAATGATTTGAGAAGATCCATATTACAACCCTTTATAAATTCCCCTTAATGGTTAAGGGAACTCGTGTAGAGAAGTGTGTCATAGACAGGAGTAGAGGTAGGAAGAGTACGGTGTGCACGTACCATTACATACGGTTGTTTCTTGAGAAATCAGTGACCATTAGGAAGCTGACTGTGTTAAATCACATGCCCTTGGGTGAAAAATAACAAAAGGGAAAAAGGAAACAAAAAGTTAAGTTGTGTCACCGCAGTCAAAATAGGAAACCCATTTCAATATAAAGCATGAAACAAAGTTAACACATAAGGGTCTGGTTTCTCTTTAATCCAGTCAGGTTATGTGGGAGGGTTGTGTATGTGTAAGAGACTACAAAAAACGGAGATTAAAGTCTTTTCCCTGCAGAAAACAAGCTGAGTCAGTGCCGATGAAAGGCTGACATCAAACATACGGCCTCAATAATTAAACCTGCTGTCTGTAAACTCTCATTAACAAGCAGGAAAGATGATTATTAATTTCTCAGGTAATACATGTTAACTTTGCCTCATCCTAATTTCTAAGCCTCGGTCACTTTCTACCATATCCTTTTGCTGCTTTTCAAAATCAATTTGCAATTTAATGTTGTGTTATCTGCCAGATAAGTTAGATTCTGTCACTGAAGGTGCAAGTAAAAGTCCTTAGTGTGTAATTCTCTTTCTACGTACAGTTAGACTGTTTTATAGAAAGAGCCCATCATGGGGGGGGGGGTGTATGTGTATGTGTGTTTGCGTGCATGCGCTTGCACTCATATAATAAAACTCCAGACCCATCTCGTCTCCATGCAAAGAACAAGTGGAGTGGGTGTTAATTAAAGGCTGAAATCAAACATGTGACCTCAGTAATAAAACCTGCTCTCTGTAAACCCCTTTTCAAGAGGAGGAAGCTTCATTATGAGTTTCTCAGGCCATGTGTGTTATCTCCACATTGTTCTAATTTCTAAGCCTCAGTCAGTTTTCAAAATATTCTTTCTTTGCCATCTCAAATTCAATTTGCAATTTAATGTCATGAGGTCTGTCAAATATGGGGTCTTCCATGCCTTCAGTCACACAGAAAAACAAATAGCATTTTGTGCTGGAACCTTACTCATAAAATACAAGTGGCATTAAGTCATCAGACTGAAAGAAAATCACATTTCATAAATTTAAGTTTAATCTATATGTAAATTTAGCCAACATTCTTTAAAGAGTAATAATTCATAAATACTGTTGTTTACACTGCTTGGCAATTTTTTTATTAGTTTAGGTAATGATCTAGATACAAGCAACATTATTTTATTTTACAAAAACAGGTGTTTGGTTGTCTGAAGAGATTCTGAAAAGAGATGAGTCTTTTACTTTCAGACAGACAAAACCACCGAAACCTTTCCTGTGCCATCAAAGAGCTTTGACACCAAAAAGAAAGCTACCAATTTTCACTCATTTATATTATATATTTACCCAGAAAAATTTAAGATTCCTAATTCACACTTTTAATAATTATTCTACTTTAAATAAAAAATAACCAGAAACAGCGAAAAATTGGGATTGTTCAGAGTTTATATTCCAAGAACCAAACAAAATATATTTTTATTCATTGTGTCATAAGAGTCTAGCATATTGATTGTGATGGAGTGATCCCCTCCATTAGTAGGTTTCTGATAAATATTGCCCTAGAGAGAAGCCTCATGTTTAAAAGCAGCTATTAGAGTAACACCAACTGCCATTACAAGTAATTTCCAGTATTTCCCTAACATGGTAGAAGCTTTTTCCTCATTTGTGTGACAGCAGAGTGTCCTACGATCAGCAAGTCCAGGCCCTCAATTCCTTTCATTTTATGGCTAGGGCACCCCCTAGTGCTCACTGTTCTCTGCTTCCATGAACCAAAGGGGAAAAACAGGGTGGAAAGGATACCACTGCTTCTTAGAAGCCTTGGCCCGGATGTGTTAAACATCACTTCCGTTCACCTCCGTTACTGCGTGCTAGTCATGTGCTCACACCTCATACTAAGTATGCTTTCTGGCTGGCCATTCACTTCCCAGAAAAGTAACGTCTTAAGGAGGACTGCACATTTTCCTGAACAACCAGACGTGACACAAGAATCTTGTGTAATACAACCACTTTCAAGCCTGGTAGTGGATCAGCATCACCAAGACCTAGAGGGTTTATTCAGAAATGGAGATTTTCTGTCCTCCAGACCAAGAGATTGTGATTTAATGGGAGTGGTAGAGTCCAAGATTATCCTGCCCAGAGTCACTGAATGCTAATTAATCATCCATCTGCAGTCTGAAACATGACCAAATTCACACTGAAATGCTCACTTGGTTCTGTAACTTGATGTTGACATCAAAGTCCTGAGTTTGCCATTCACGAATCTTCATTTTAAAAAGTCATCTGGAAAACAAGCATGGCTACGCCAGCCTTTTTTGACTGTTTACTGAGTGCCACTAAGCGTTCCAAAGCCTTTATATAAACTAGCTTACTTGGCTTAATTCCTGATGTCCTTATTTTTGTAATTAAGCTTCAAGAAACTCCACTAAAGTAGGTATTATCCCCATTTTCTAGAGAAAGAAATAGACGCACAGAGGCACCACGCTGTGCAGATTTATTCTAGAAGTGTCAGAGCCGATTCAATCCAAAGTAAGCAAACGCTAGAGCTTTAATCTTCCTCCCTTCACTTTAACCAGTTGATTCTAAGGGATGTTAAAGTCTGAGGACTATTGAGTCATGAGAGATATGCAAGTACTTCTGATATAAGTAGTGTTAGTAACACTTGGAGAAACACTGAAATAAATTTTTAAAGTGTTCTTCATTTTTGCCTTCAAATTCGGTATAGACATCTACTCTGAACTCTGTATCTGTACATTCACATATATTTTATACATGTCATAATTCAACTCTTCAGGGCATGAAACAAACTCAGAAAGCTCTCTGCTAATTTCTCTTCCTCCAGCACTCTCTACTTCAAAAAGGGCATCCCCTTTCCCACAGGTGAGCAAATCTGAAAACCTGGAAATCATCCTCACATGTCTCTTTCCCACATCACCCATTTTGCTGGCATCATGAGTGACCCCTGACACTCTCACCTGCTGTGTCTGTCCCTACGCTTCTCTTCTGCAGTCCTTGCTATCACCATCTCCCCAGGACTTTGGCAGCAGCCTGGCATCTTGTCTCTCACTTAGCTCTGATTACTACGTGGGCCTTAGCTCAGGCCATGATCCCCAGCCGCTATACTCCAGGCATGCTACTCTTTCTTTAGTTCTAACTCTACGTGTTTCTTTGTCTTCAGCTTTTCACATGGGTCCTTCTGCTTGGAATGCTCCCCTTAGAGGAGGATTGCAGAAGTAACTTCAGGACTCTGAGCCTCAGTTGTCTCATCTATAAAATGGGTATAAAAGTTTAGAACAGAATTGTTAAAACCATGAAATAAAATGCACATATTCAAGAAACTTTAGTTTTTCTGCAAATGTTCAGCCCTTTTTCCCATATCTTCCAATAATCTTCATATTAAAACATATTTAATAATATGCTTCTTTTCACTCTTTTACTAGCTGCAATTTCATGAAATCTCAAGGTTAGACATGTCCCTTAAAGAATTTGTCTTATTTCAGAAATTCATTAAAATAAAATCATCACATATCTTGCTGGGGAGCACTTTCCCTGCAGTTTTTAATTACTGTCTAGTTAACAATATCCTTTAGAATGTTGCATCTTTTACAAATGTAGGTATTGGATGGCTGTAATTTTCAAAATTACTACTTTATTCTACAACCCATTTAATGAGTTAGTAAAAACAATTAATGAAATTTACATACTTACTTGGGCTCTGACAGGGAGGAAAAAAAGAGAAGATTCCAAATAAATGAGCAAGTAAAAGAGCATTAATTAGCATCTAATTTGTAATCACAGAGTTCAGTGCCCAATACTTTGAAAATTAATTGAATTTTTAATATTGACATAAAGGTGAAAGTATACCCAACTTCTTGTTGAGATCAGATTAATACTATCCACATACAAAACTCTCAAGAATACTGATTGTTGTAGGCGCAAACATATATAACCAAGGGTTGTTTGCAGTATAAGCCAGCAAGAAGGAGGAATGGTAGAGCATTACATGCATGTGAGAGATAGAAGGGCAGTGAGGTTCTGAAAAAAATGTCCACAGAAATGAGGGTCCAAATGAACATACTGTTATTGCATTATTATGTTCAGTCTAGAACTATTGCAACTGTGTTTTTTTTTTTTTTTTTTTTTTGGACAGCATCTTGCTCCGTCACGCAGGCTGGAGTGTAGTGATATGATCTCAGCTCACTGCAACCTCTGCCCTCTAGGTTCAAGCGATTCTACTGCCTCAATCTCCCGAGCAGCTGAGATTACAGGCATGCACAACCATGCCTAACTAATTTTTGTACTTTTAGTAGAGACTGGGTTTCGCCATGTTGGCGAGGTTGGTCTTGAACTCCTGACCTCAGGTGATCTGCCTGCCTCAGCCTCCCAAAGTGCTAGGATTATAGGTGTGAGCCACTGCACCCGGCTCTATTACAACTTTTGTTAGCATATCAGTCATATTTAAGAAAATAAATGAATATTTGAAATAGAAATTGAAAAGCTTTTTGCATGTAATGGGTTAATTTGGACAAGACATCTGTAAAGAATTGGATAATAACTATTTAAACTTCACATTCTGGAGCATAGTAAATTCTTTTTGGGAGAGGTTGGGTCTTATAATTCTCAGCTGCATGCACTATGTATAGTTTCATCCAGTCCATATTAACAGTTTAGCAGGAAGGATTTTAAGCAGCAGGAGTGGGCCTCAGCTGTCGTCTAGGCAAACCTGCATCCCTCTTAGCTCTGCCTCTTGCTGTACAAATTTGGAAGGGGATTCAACCTTGCTCAGTCTCAGTTTTCTCATTCATAAATTGGAGATGTTATTACCTGACTTACAGGATGGCTGTGAGGTTTATATCAGGCAATTCTGCAATGTGGCAGAAGCTGGATTCAAACTTCAGCAATTTGAATCCGGAATCCACACTTTTCATGGGATTAAGCTAAATTCATCCTTTTCCTGTTCCTATGTGATTCTGATGCACAAAATGTTGCTTCAGCACATAGTGAGTGCTCAACTAATTATAGTTATTAACATACAAAATAAGTATCTATTTGTGTCTTGTAATATTTGGTTAAAGTCAGTTGAGATGGTAAATGACAGACTTTGACCTAACAGGGCTTACATGGGGGCTAAAGTCAGTCTGGGAGGCCAGGTGGGAGCAGGTGAAATTGTCGGGGAGGCAGGCAGATGTGAATTCATGGAGGCAGGCATGGGCTTCAGGTGGGGTAACCTACCTGAGCTGTGGGATATTGTCCCTTAACTGCTGCATTCTTCACCAGCATTGGGCAGCCTTTCAAGCTATCACTTACTTGTATGAGGATTCACTGCCTCTCAGCACTTCCAGACGTGTCTTGTCCTGTGATGGAGACCACCCTCCCTATCACGCAGATCTTGAAAGTGTGTTTTAAAAACTTGCTTTCCTTCTGACATGAATGTGAACAAGCTTGTGCCTAAAGAAAGTTTTGGTTAAAAAAATACTATTTTAAATGCATTAAAGAGATCACTGATGCAAAAATTCTTCTATACAACTTTTATAACACATATTGTTTATTATAAAACATGTAGGAACTCTTTAAGGGAAGAATAATTGAAAAGATCTGCCTACTTTAAAAAGTTGTTTCATTTTGTCTATACCATAATCATTTCTTAGCACCTATTTGGTACCAGGCCCAGAAGAGGTAAGAATGACTCTGTCAAACCCTCTCACTGCCACAGAGAAGCCATCTGTGGACTAGATAGATGGGGCTGGGGACAGGTAGGTTTCCTGAAATGTATCAGGTGATGAGGCTGAAGCCTGCACAGAAGGTTTTAGGGCACTAGGAGCAAAACAGAAAAGATGAGTGCTCAATTGTATTCAGGTGAAGGAGAATCAGAAGCAATTTTACCTTAGAGTGATGATTGCTCTGAACTTTGAAGAGCATGTATTTTTTGGAGCAGCAGGAAAGGAGCAGGATTTCTGGCTAAAGACACTACACAGGCAAGCAGGTCATAAAATAATCTGGAAGTTCCTTATCCATTCTAACCCTCAGTTTTACTACTTAGTAAATGAGAAAATACAGCACAGTGGCCAAGAATAACTCTATTGCTTATGCCTGATAGAAAGGTTCTACCACCTACCAGCTGGGTGAGCTTACACACATTAATCTCTAAGCCTCAATATCTACATCTGTATTTAAAAATCCTACAGGCTTTTCCTTCCAGTTTTTCTCCTCCTAATGTTTTCCCTTCCCTTCCTTTGGAGGTTGGTAGCATGGAGACTAAGGAAATGGAGGGAATTGCAGAGGCAATAGTGGCAAGGTGGGTCTTGAGAAGGCTGCAGACATAAATTGGTGAATAGTCAGGGTCCTCAGAATGAGCAGGCAGAAATAATGTGCCTAGGAGGAAGGTCAGTCGGAATTACAGCATAGCTGGAAATTTGTTGAGGGTGGAGCAAGGCAGAGAGAGAGAGAGAGAGAGATTGAAAAGGAATAAGTTATGAGCAAATGTTGGCAAATGAACAATTCGCAATTCTGTATCAAGGAGATACATGACTCAGTTGTGCTCCTCTTGTAACTTCTTTGTAAGTTTGAATTTATTTCAGAATGGCATTTGAGGAATATGGATAAAGAATTTTCCTTCAACCTTTCCATAGGTATAAAATTATTTTACGTAATTTTTAAAAATTACACATTGCCCGTGCAGTACCTTCATTCCTGTTCAAATTCCTTCTACAGCACTGTATAATGCTTTAATTCTCTTTAAGTTTCCGTTTTTTCCCACCAGAATGTATGTTTGTGAGGCTAGGGATTTTTTTTTTTTTTCTCCATTTTCTTGGTAGCCACACTGTATACTCTGCAACTTGAACAAAGCTTTTCAATAACAGGCATTTACAAACAGTTTCTAATGAATGAATGATTGAATGAATAGTCTATGATGAGGTGATAATTAGGAGCTGAGCATAATGTACATCATTCACACATGAGAAACACTTAGCATTATATGTTAAATGCTCGATAAATATTTTGTAATGAATAAATACTATAAATATTAAATGCTCAATAAATATTTAGTAAAAAACATTTTACTAAGTAAACTATGGCTACAGCTTTTGTTGGGTAGTAGCAAGAAATTAGGCTGAGGTCAGGCCACATGAAGAAAGAACACATGGGTCATAACAAGAAACTTACACTTTATTCCATAACCAGTGGGAATTTACTTAGCCAGATTTGTTTCCATAAGTTTTCCCAAACTATGTCCCTCAAAATGTATGCATTAAAGCCGCTCCCAGTACCTCAGAATATGGCCTTATTTGGAGATACAGTCTTTACAGAGGTATCTAGTTAAAATATGGGGCCCTAATCCAATATGACTGGTCTCCTCATAAAAAGGAGATATTTGGGGCTGGTGTGGTAGCTCACACCTGTAATCCCAGCACTTTGGGAGGCTGAGGCACATGGATCACAAGGTCAGGAAATTGAGAACATCCTGGCCAACATGGTGATACCCTGTCTCTACTAAAAATACAAAAATTAGCCGGGTGTGGTGATACGCGCCTGTAGTCTCAGCTACTCATGGAGCTGAGGTAGGAGAATCACGTGAACCCAGGAGGCAGAGGTAGCAGTGAGCTGAGATTGTGCTGCTGCACTCCAGCCTGGGTGATGGAGAGACAGGCCTGGGACAAATTCTTCTCTCACAGCCCTGGGTCGGGACAACCTCACCAAAACATTTATTTCAGACTCTCACTTCCAAAACTGTCCAAGGACATGTTTCTGTGATTTAAGCTACTCACTGGCACTTTCTCCTGGTAGCGCTTGGAAAGTAATACAATCCCTCTGGCAGTCATTTGGCAATAAAATGAGGGATGATTAAACCAGGGCAAGTCACTTAACCCTTCTGATCTCCCATTTCCTCATATATAAAATGGAGATAATATCCACTCAGCGTATCTCATAATCCCACATGAAAAGGAAAATGTCAAAATGTATAAGGTAGAATGGTGATAAATATAAAGGAATATGAAAATTAAGGCACAAAAGGCACAATAGAGTAAATATATAGGAGTTCTTTTAGATTTAGGAAAGCTTCTTTGAATATTCATCACAAGTAAGCCTTTCTGATCCAAGGGATAATATTGTCAATAACAAACTCCTTGTTTCTAAGGAGAATTTCCCTCCTGGGTGTCATTTCCAGATGCTAATGGACACACTGATGGAGTGTGACATGGGCAAAGAATGATAGCTCCATGGTCAAAATGGCATTCATCTTCCCCAGAAATGATGAAATGAAAAAAAAAAAAGTCTGTCCTGGAAAATAACTGGCAGTTAAAGTGGGGACCAGTCATGCTACAGAACTGTGAACACAAATAATTGAAAGGTCAATGGATAAAAGAAACTGTCTGGGAGACAGTTTCCTGGAGAACACCGTACTGGTAACTACCTGAGACCCAGCAAACTTTGCTGTTCGTAGAAATGAATGAACATGGCACAGCCTATGGTAGCTCTAACAGACCAGTACTTTAATCTCCATTTTTTTAAACTAAACTGATGGATAACTGCCCCTTTCCCAAATCTATTAGCACCTTACAATTAAGTCTTTAATGGAGGTTCAATAGCCAAATAATTTGTCTTTAAGGAAAATAGTTGACAGTTCACTTTAGGTTGTATGTTATTAGCTTTTCACCTAAATTACCACCTTGCAGAAAGGGTAGATCAGTTGGAAGTTTTTAAAGGGGTTGTGCTTTACCAAGTTGTTCCGAGTCAAAGAAGAAAAAAGTATGGAATAATACTTTTTTGTTGTTGTTATTGTTGTAGTTAATGATTTTTAGTGAAAACATTGTAAGGCAGAAATAATCATAATGTCCATCTCACAGGCTACTTACGTAGATTAAATAAGGGTATGCAGAAGCAATTCTCAGCACAGTGCTCAGCACAGCATAAGTGCCCAAAAAGTAATAGTCAACTGTAATAACGATAAATGGAACACAAAGATTTATTCAACAGATATTTTATTAGCATCTAATGTTTGTAAGGAATGGTGATTAGAGTGGTCAGAAAGAATAAATCTCTGCTTTCGAAAAGCATGTACCAGTTTCCTAATTTTAGGAAGCAGGGTTTGAAAGTTCATTCCTGTCCGTTTTTAAGTGCTTCCTTACTAACCCAGTATATGCTGTCTTGCTTTTCTCTTATGTGCATTTCAGTGGTTCAGTTATTTGTATTTAAAATAGTCCAGACTAACAGAATACATATGCTGGCCTTACTACCAAGGGGATCAACAGCAGCAGGAGAGATGGCATTCAACTAGGGAGAGATCAGAAAAGGCATCCTGGAGGGGGTGGCATTCAAAGGAGATGAGGCCTTCATACACAGATATCAATGAAGAAATGGTCTAGGCAGAAGAAGCGGCGTGGAGGAAGCCATAAGATTGACCCATGCCTCTCACAGATGTTTGCGTAACTGACTCTTATCTTACTGGTATCAGCTGGCATTTCATCTCCCCAAGATAGCCTTCTTTGACTACCGTAATATCCCTAGTTACACTCCATCATGTTTTTTGATTTACAGGCTTCATAGCACTAACATCTTCTGAAATTCTCTATTTGTCGGTATGTTTATGATCTGTCCTGCTTTGATACATGACTTACATGAGAACAGTGCCTTTGCCTATCTTGTTCCCTCTCAAGCCCCACTGCTCACAAAGTTCGCAGCAAATGTCTGTTGAAAAGAAGAGGTGGATAGGTGAAGAAAGGCAGAAAATAAAGCTACAGTCAGAAGCCAGAGGCTTTACTAAGCCAACATATGCTTTTTTTGTATACCAAAAACCACAGTCCACAAAAGAAATAATTGATAAGCTGGATTATATTAGCATTAAACATTTCTGGTCTGCGAAAGTCACTGTCAAGATAATGAGAAGATAGATCACAGACTAAAAGAACATATTTGCAAAATACATCCAGTGAAGGACTAGTACCAAAATATGTAGAATTCTTAAAACTCAAAAACAATAAAATGAACAACGTCATTCAAAAATGAGCAAAAGACCTGAATAGTTATTTCACCAAAGGAGA
The DNA here is from genome assembly GCA_004027835.1 of Alouatta palliata. Lineage (NCBI taxonomy): Eukaryota > Metazoa > Chordata > Mammalia > Primates > Atelidae > Alouatta > Alouatta palliata. Next base: position 100,289 of record PVKV010003541.1, on the reverse strand, counting down.
CATGCACATGGCAAATAAGCATATGAAAAGAAGTTCCATATCATGTGTCATTAGAGAAATTTAAATTAAAACAATAATGATGGACACAGGGAGGGGAGCATCACACACTAGGGTCTGCCCGGGGGAATCGGGGGAGGGACAGCAGGGGGTGGGGAGTTGGGGAGAGATAGCATGAGGAGAAATGCCAGATATAGGTGATGGGGAGGAAGGCAGCAAATCACACTGCCATGTGTGTACCTATGCAACAATCTTGCATGTTCTTCACATGCATCCCAAAACCTAAAATGCAATTAAAAAATAAATAAATAAATAAATAAATAAATAAAAACAATAATGAGATACCATTCCTTATATACTAGAATGGCCCAGATACAGGACACTAACAACACCAAATGGTGACAAAGATGTTACAAAACTAAACGTACTCTTACCATACAGCCTAGCGGTCTTGCTCCTTAATATTTTCCCAGACAAGTTACAAGTTATGTCTGCACAAAAATCTGCACGCAGATGTGTATAGCAGCATTATTCATAATTGCCAAAACTTGGAAGTAGCCAAGATGTCTTTCAGCAGGTATGTAACTCAGTACTCTCATTTATCTAAGAGAATGAAAATGAGTGATTTTTTTAAGTTTTATTTTGTTTATTAAAACAGACAATAACCATGACTTTATTTTCCATATTTTGTATACATATGCAAATTATATATTCAAAAGCTAGACATATTGAATTATAAAACATTTCTATCTTCAGCAAAAGTGTTGCTCCCATGAAAAATGCACTGAAAATTTTGTTTATTCAAGAAATGTCAATCTAGCTAATCATTACTAAGTCATGATTAGTAACGGTTACATAATGATTGTGGTCCAGCAGAATATTACATTATAGTATAATCTAGGTGAGTGTAAAGTTCATTTACACTACTAAGAAACACCAAATTACTTCCAAGTCTAGCATCTTTTTGAGTAATTGAATAATGTAGAAAAGGGTCTCAGACTTTAGAAATTAATTTGCTGAGATTTGGTCAGCAACTCTGCTCCCAGTCAGCAGCTGTAGAAATTGAACAACTCTTCTCAGACAGAGAAGACACTACCATATCACTCTTTCACTGGACAATAATCATATATATTTTTTCACATTTTATGAATTTTATTTTAATAGAAAGCAGATTTATTTCACTATTTTATTTTATCTTAGGTTTTGGGGTACATGTGAAGAACATACAAGATTGTTGCATAGGTACACACATGGCAATGTGATTTGCTGCCTTCCTCCCAATCACCTATATCTGGCATTTCTCCCCATGCTATCCCTCCCCAACTCCCCACCCCCCGCTGTCCCTCCCCTGTTTCTCCCCAACAGACCCCAGTGTGTGATGCTCCCCTCCCTGTGTCCATGTGTTCTCAGTGTTCAATACCCGCCTATGAATGAGAACATGTGGTGTTTGATTTTCTGTTCTTGGTGTCAGTTTGCTGAGAATGATGGTTTCCAGGTTCATCCCTGTTCCTACAAAGGACACGAACTCATCGCCTTTCATGGCTGCACAATATTCCATGGTGTATATGTGCCACATTCTCCCTGTCCAGTCTATCATCGATGGGCATTTGGGTTGGTCCCAGGTCTTTGCTATTGTAAACTGTGCTGCGATGAACATTCGTGTTCATGTGTCCTTATAGTAGAACGATTTATAATCCTAATTAAATTTTTATTTTTTGCTCTTTCCTCCTTTTCCCCATTTCCTACTTAACTCTTTAGAAATTCAATTATAACTTTCATCTTCCCTTCACCAGACATTCCTTACAGGGCCAGCTTTTATAACCATTTGCATGCTTAGCAGCTGGAACTCTGTCCCACTAGAACACTGCCTCAAGAGACAACAATCAATGTGCAACCAAAACTATAACCTCTAGGAAACTGTCTCCCACATGGAGAGTATCTCAAGACAGCAGCCTCCTTACAGCCCAGTTCTACCCACGAAGGCTCCAGCCTGACCACTTGGTAGAGAAATCATGCAGACCCCCACTTGCTCGCTCCCTTCCTTGCATGCTGTCCTTGCCTTATCCCCCTTTAAAAGGCCCTGCTTTCTGCCCCAAAGTGGAAGCTGTACCCTTAAGGCAGGAGGCTGTACTTCTTTAAGCTAGCTTTAGGATAAAAAGTCATTTTATTCATCTCAGACCTTGCTCTTGTTAACTGGACTCTGTAAGCAGTGAGCAACCGAACGTGTGATTTGGTTACAGGTGCAGGGACTGATAAATGGTGGTACATCCAGACAATGGAATATTATTTATTGCTATAAAGAAATGAGCAATCAGGCCGTGAAAAGACATGGAGGAACCTTAAGTGCATACTAGTACTAAGTGAAAGAAGCCAATCTAAAAAAGCTACATACTGTATGATTTCAACTATATGATATTTTGAAAAAGTCAAAACTATGGACACTGTTAAAAGATACATGGTTTTCAGGGGAGAATGGGAAGGGAGGGATGAATAAGTGTAGCACAGAAGATTTTTAGGGAGTGTCAACAAAAAGAGTCAAATTGTAAAATATTTGAAGCGGTTTATTCCTAGCCAACTATGAGTGACCATGGCCCGTGGCATGCCCTCAGGAGGTCCTGAGAACATATGCCCAGGGTAGTTGAGGTGCAGCTTGGTTTTACACATTTTTGGGAGGCATGAGACATCAATCAAATACATCTAAGAAATACTTTTGTTTGGTTCAGAAAGCAGGACAACTCAAAGTGGGCAGGAGGTAGGTGGGGGGTGTTCCAGGCTATAGGTGAATTTAAACATTTTCTGAATGACGGTTGAGTTTGTCTAAAGACCTGGGATCAATAAAAAAAAAAAAGGGGGGAATGTTCAGGTTAAGATAAAAGATTGTGGAGACCAAGGTTCTTTTGAAGTCTTATAGTGGCTGCACTTAATCTCTTCAGGATTGAGAAGGCCTGGAAGAGAAGGATCTAGCCATGTTAATGGAGATTCTTTACAGATGCACATTTTCCCCCACAAAGGACAGCTTTGCAGCACCATTTCAAATATGACAAAGAAACGTGTTTCGGGGGTAAAATATTTTGATTTTCTTCCTCATCTTCTAGTGTTATGCTAGGGTCAGGTTGGAAAGTAAGTCATGATATATAGGGTCTAATAAAACCCAACTGATGATAATTTATGGTTTGTGACTCCCCACACCCCTTGGAGAGGAATTTGGGCAAGATAAAAAAATCAGGGCTTAGTTAGTCCTCAGGAGGCAAACTATTCTGCACGATGGAGATATACGTGTTATGTTTTGGCTGTGTCCCCACCTAAATCTCATCTTGAATTATAATCCCCACAAGTCAAGGGAAGAACCTAATTCGAGGTGACTGAATTGTGGGGGCAGTTCCCCCATGCTGCTGTTCCTGAGATAGTGAGTCTTAGGAGTGCTGATGGTTTTACAATGGGGACTTCCTTGTTCTCTTATTCACTCTCTCCTGCCACCTTGTGAAGATGGTGCCTGCCTCCCCTTCACTTTGTGCTACAATTTTAAGTTTCCCAAGGCCTCCCCAGCCATGTGGAATTGTGAGTCAATTAAACCCTTTCCTTTATAAATTACTCAGTCTTGGGTATGTCTTTATAGCAGTGCAAGAATGGACTAATAGGATACGTAATTATACATTTTTCAAAACTCACAGAAGGTACAATACCTAGAATAAACTCTCATGTAACTGTGGATGATGGTTGATGTGTCAGTGTAGTTTCACTATTTGAAACAAATGTAGCACTCTGGTGAGGGATGTTGGTGATGGAGGAGGCTGAGCATGGGCGTACAGGGTTTATAAAATCTCTGTATTAGGTGTGTTGCTCACGTAGAGACCAGGCAGGCTTTGTGTGAGCAACATGGCTGTTTATAGACCTGGATGCGGGTGGGCTGAGTCCAAAAACAGAGTTGATTTTATAGGTTGGGGCAAATGGTCAGTTAAATGTGCTAATCTATTTTAGGGAGAGGAAGGGCATCACAAGATGCATGGTCACAAGGGTAAGGGTTATCTATTACAAACAGGCATGGTCATAAGGGTGCTAGCAGAGGGGAGGGTGAGGTAAATTACACACTTAGAAGTGTGGGTGTTTAGAAATCTAATGTCCAGGAGGAAATTTTCACAAAGCTGAGCAGGAACAACGGTAGCAGTGGGAGAGCAATTAGTTGAGACAGGAGCAAGTTGTTTCCCTTCTTTCTGTGGCCACCTGGTTACTTGTGGTTACTTCAGACTTTCTGGCTCTTGGGGACCATCTAGAGGTGTATGTGCAGGTCACCAAATCTATAATGGCTAGGCTTGGACTTGGAGGCCTGATATTCCCATCTTTTATATATGTATAAAGAAAAAAGTTAAGTATTTTACCAATAAGGGCAGAGAAGTAAAAAAAGAGACGGGAGTAGGAGGGATGTTACTCACAGCTTATTTGAACGTGACAGGGGGCTATGTGGACACCTAAAAGAAAAGTCTGTGATTTTTGTAGTTGAGAGGAAGCCTTGGGCCAAGATTGTGTCCAGTGTGGGGGTTTGGTCCCAGAAGACTTGGATTGTGAAAGGGATATGTGCAGGTTCTGGAGAGGTATCACGCTGCATCTTGACATTAGCGGGGTGTTGCCTGGAGCTCATGAGTGATGGATTGGTGTTTCTGCTTGATCCTAGAAGGGAGAAGACTGTAAAATAGGACTGGTTATAAGACAGGCAAATGAACAGGAAGGGTTGGCAAGTCATCTTGTCTTAAGTGGCTGAGAGTTCTTGGGATAGATGGTGATATTGTGTAGTTGTTAAAAGTAGCATTTGCCATAGTAGAGTAATCAGTGATGAGTAGAAAAGTAAAGAAGAGGACTCAATCAGGGTGAAAGAACTGGAGTGTCCCTTGCCATATAAAATCATTTATCCACTTAAGGAAGGAGCCAAGAGTGCAAGTTCATGGGTAGAACCAGGAAATATCAGCTAAAATGGTCTGGAGGAAAACAGTGAACTGGCAAGGCAAGGAGGCATAGGGAATTTAAAGGTAGACAGGAAGGTCAACTAGAAGTATGATTAGACAGAAAGCAACAGAAATAGCTTGTGAAGTGTAGACCAAGTTTTAGGGGTGACTGTATAGAGTTCTGCTGCAAATAGCGAAGTCAAGAGAAGGATTCCTGTCAATGTTAGAATATAAAGTCACGTGTAGTTTGTGTATACTCTTCAGTTATTCAAGTTAGCTTAAGAGAAGTAAGAAAAAGTACTTGTAACTTCCAAAAGGTGAATGGGCTAGGTTGGTCGTCTGATGGCCACAGTTTAAACCTGGAATGGTGAACCCACTGGGGAGGGTCTAGTAGATAGACAGCAGTTGGGGTACTGTAGACAACCAGGTGGGGACCCTTCCACCAAGACTATAGAGCTGGATGGGTTAGGTCCTTGACCAGTACTGATCATCCAGCTAAGATGTCCTCATAAGGCTGGCTGTCTGAAGTGGGTAAGAGGTGGTTAGCAGCTTGACAAATTTCCTGCCTAGTTTGTTGGAGAACTGGAAGATAATCTCCAAGAGTGCTAGTGTGTAGGAGGTTAAGACCAAGCACAAAGGTATGGCCATATAAGAGTTTAAAGGGGCTGTATCCTATGGATTCCGGGGGAGTGCCACAAATGTGGAGAAGAGCAATAGGTAGAAGGGACACCCAGTCCTTCTTTAGTTGAAGGACGAGTTTGGTAAGATGTGTTTTTAGGAGGCCATTAGCTTTTTCTACTTTTCCTGATAACTGAGGGTGGTAAGGGGCATGGAGATTCCATTGACTGCTAAGGCCCTGAGAGACTGCTTGGGTGATCTGGCTAATGAAAGCAGGGCCATTGTCAGATTTTAGGCAAGTAGGTAGGCCAAATCAGGGAATTATATTATTTGAGAGACAAGAAATAACAGCAGTGGCTTTTTCTGCTCCAGTAGGGAAGACTTTAATCTACCCTGTAAAAGTATGCACCCATACAAGAATATATTTGAAATTTCTGATATGAGAAAAGTCAATCTGCTAATCTTTCATGGGGGTAAATCCCCATGCTTGGTAAGTGGGAAAGGGAGGAGGTTTTAGAAGACCCTGGAGGTTGGCAGAGTGGCAGATGGAGCACTGAGATGTAATTGTTTTAAGGGTGGACTTCCATGAGGAGAAGGAGATAGGAGGTTCTAAGAGATGGGCCAAAGGCTTATATCCCACATGAAAATGGTTATGGAAGAAAGAGAGGATAGAATGAACTCATGAGGCAGGAAGAAGGAATTTTCCGTGATCCAAAAACCAACTGCCTTGAATCGAAGTCACCAGTAGGTTAAGGATTCAGGAGAGTAAGTAGGAGTAATTGATGAAAAAGAAAAATACTGTTCAATAGGAGGGTATATTGGTGTGTTTGCTGCCATTTTAGCCGTTTCATTGGAAAAAGCATTTCCTTAGGCAGTGGGATCTAAAGTTTTTTGGTGTTCTTTACAGTGGACGATTCTGGCGTTGGCCCTGAGAAGGGCAGATTTATGGAGAGCTTTTATTAAGGAAGCATTGATAATAGAAGATCCCTGTGTAGTGAAAAAGCCCCTTTCTGCCCATATGGCAGCATGCTGGTATAAGGTGTGGAAGGCATATTTAGAGTCAGTATAGATATTTACATGTAGTCCCTTAGCAAGAGTAAGAGCATGGGTTAAAGTGATTAGTTCAGCTTGCTGAGAAGTGGTAGGGGGAGTGTGGCAGCTTCAATGATAGATGAGTGGGATACAACCGTATAACCAGTTTTAGCCAGTGTCAATTGACTGGGCTTTGAAGAACTGCCATTAATAAACCATGTGTGGTTTGGGTTTGGAATGGGAAAGAGACAAATGTGTGGAAATGGGGAGGATGCTATATGGATTAGGGAGATACAGTCATGGGGTTCCGGGTTTGCTATTACTTGAGTGGCTGGATATAGTCATGTGTTTAGGTTTGGTATTAGATGAGTGACTGGATTAAAATCAGGGCTGGGTGCGATAGTTAAAGTCGGAGTGTCAGTCATGAGCGAATAGAGTTGGGTAAGACGTGGGGCAGATAACAGATGTGGAAGATGCAAAGAGGATACTAAAGCCTGAATATTGTGGGAGCTGTAGAGAGTGAGTGAGGCATAGTCTGTGATTTTGAAAGCCTCAAGAAGGAGTAGAGCAGAGGCAATTGCCACACTCAGGTATGAGGGCCAACCTAGGACAGTAAGATCAAGTTGTTTAGAGAGGAAGGCAACAGGACGTGGACCTGGCTCTTGTGTAAGAACTCCAACTGCACAAACCTGAATTTCAGCAGTGTATAAGGAAAAGGGTTGGTTTGGCTATTGGTATAGCCAAGAATGGGTTACGGGTTTTGTACAGGTAATAGGTACAATTATGTGGGCCAGCCAACGAAGCAGGAGAAATAGGCAGAGAAGTTACATGGGGTACCTTAGAAAAGAAGGTCATTTATTTACTTTAGAAGAGAGTTAAGGGTGGCAGCGAGAGATGGAACAGGAAATGTCTTGGCACGCAGAATGGAGAAAGAGGGTGAAGTGGCAAGATTGACTGGAGCAGAACATTTAAGTTTCCTTAGAAATTCAGGTGGGTTTTAGAGAAGTTGGGGAGAATATAGGGGTTTGGCACTACAGGATGGATAGGGAGGTGGTGTCCCACACCCTAGGGTTAAGGTAGGGGGACATAAGGGAGCTACTGTGGGAAGTACAGGTTCTGGGAGGAGGGTGGCAATGAAGTGTGGCTGTAGTCCAGGAATAGTTAAAGAGGCAGACAATTTTGTTAGGATATCTTGGCCTAACAGGGGCACTGGATAATTGGGGATGATTAGGAAAGAATGTGGAAAGGCGTGCGGGCCTCATTAACACTAGACTTGGGGAGGTTTGAGTGGCCTGGAGGCCTTGCTGTCAATTCCCACAATAGTCATGGAGGCCAAGGAGACAGGTTAGCATGGAGTGGTGGCCCCCGTATTGATTAAGAAGGAGATGGACTTACCCTTCACCATAAGAGTTACCCAAAGCTCAGCATCCGTGATGGTCCAGAGGGCCTCTGAGATGCTTGAGCAGTGTCAGTCTTCAGTTGCCAAACTGAGGAGCAGTGATGTGAGTCAAACAGTCCAACTTCCAGTGGGGGCCCGCACAGACGGGGCAGGGCTTAGGAGGAATCCCGGGCTGTGGGCATTCCTTGGCCCAGTGGCCAGGTTTCCGACACTTGAAGCAAGGTCTGGGAAGGGTGGCTGGACACTGCAATCTGGGCACTTTGAAGTCTTTGTGAGCCGGTGGAGTGGCTGAAGTTTGTCTAATGGTAGAGGCAAGAAATTGCAGTTCTGAAAAGTGTTGCCACTTGAATGCAAGGTTGACTAATTCTGTGGTAGAGTTTGAGGGCCTGAGTCTAGTTTTTGACGTTTTTTCCTAATGTCTGGGGCAAATTGGGTAATAAAATGGATATTGAGAATAAGGCGACACTGGCCTTTCTGGTCCAGCGCTGTGAAGCATTTAAGAGTTTCTGCTAAGCAGGTCATGAATTGGGCAGGATTTTCAAGTTTGCCATGGGTTGTTTCTTTACCCTTGTCATAATTAATGGCTTTGTAAGCTGCCTGTCCCTCAACTGAGCAAGAAACCATACAGTCACACTTGGGGATTCAGGTGAGCCTTGCTGGTATTGCCATTGGTGTTCTTCCCTAGGTACTGCCCTGATGCCCTCTTGGAGGGCTGGCTCATGGTATCTGCGGGTGTCAGCATAAGACTGACCCAGAGTATAAATCCTATTTCATTCATCTGGAGAAAGAGTAGAGGTTAGAATGACATTTAAGTCATTCCAGGTTAAATTGTAGGATAAGTAGATATTGGAACCTTGGATATATTTAGTGGAATCTGATGAGAAAGATCCTAAGCACTGACCAACTTGGGACAGACTGGACGGAGAAAAAGGAACATGCACCCTGACTATGCCCTCGGCTGTGGCCACCTCTCAAAGGGGAAACTGTTAGGCAGGGGAGGGAGAGCTAGTTTTAAGGCTGAATTGTGTCACAGGGTGGGTGGGTGGGGGAGAAGTGACAGAGGAGATACAAGAGAGAGGGGATGGGGCTGTGGGGAGATTGGAGTTTGGTTCAGCCTGATGAGGGGCACCCTGAAGGGGAAGGGAAAGGTCAGAAGGGTCTATTGAGAGTGAAGAATCTGCATTGGCAGTAGGGACAGGGGGCACAGGTGGGAGAGAAAGAACGAGAATTTGAGAGGGGTCCCATTGGAAGCATGGGCTGGGAAGGGAGTGAAGTAGGAAAAATGTCTGGACATAGGAGACTTAAGACCATCTGCCCATTTTATGACAAAAGTTGTCTAGATCCTGCAGGATAGAAAAACCAAAGGTGCCATTTTCTGTAATTTAGAACCATTGTCCAATTTATATTGTGGCCAAGCGGTATTGCAGAAATAAGTAAGATGAATGCAGGCTAAAGGAGAGGAGGGAGGAATGTAGGGTGGCAGGTTGCCCATAGTTTAAGAAGAGCGGTGGAGACAAGGAAAGTGAATGCGCAACCGAGAGTTTAGCAGGCACCCCAGACTAAACTTTGGTCTGAACCTGGGGTGAATTGGTCCAAGGGGGCGTCCCCTGCATTGGTCTGTCACCCTATGAGTGTAAGTGACCAGAGCAGACGTCTCTGCAATGATCTGTCACCAAGGAAGAACTGTCTTCCTGGTTCCGTGACCTACATAGGATTTTGTCTGGTCATGAGCGTCACGGAAAGTCTTATCTCCACTGAAAGGGAGAGGAAAAAAACTGAAAGGAGGAGGAAGCTGACAGGTAGTGAGCAGGGCTAAAGAAGAGTTGAGGCAAATCACTCACCTGACCTGAGGAAGGTGAATGGCTGTGTGGGCTGGTCTAATGAACCTGGGTCATAGGTAGGTCTCTTTATGGAGGGAGCACAGAAGTAGGGACAGGGGTTTGGTATCCTGTAGGAGTTCCTCCATCCCAGTTTTCGGCACTAAATGTTAAGTGTGTCATTTGCATAAAGAAACCACCAAGCAGGCTGTGTGTGTGCCACATGACTGTTTTTTCACCCAGGTACAGGTGGGCTGAGTCCAAAAAGAGAGTCAGCGAAGGGAAGTGGGTTAGCAGTTGGTTTTATAGGTTGGGCAAATGGTCAGTTAAAGGTGGTAATCTATTTTAGGGAAGGGAAGGGCATCACAGAATGCATGGTCACAAGGATAAGGGATTGTCTATTACAAACAGGCATGGTCGTAAGGGTGGGGGTTACCGTTTGTGAGGGGAAAGTGAGGTAAATTATATAGTTACAGGAGTGGGTGTCTTGAGAAACCCAATGTCCAGGGGGAAATTTTTCCAAGACTGAGCAGGAACAATGGTTGCAGATTGCAGGGGGAGAACAATTAGTTGAGGCAGCAGCAAGTTGTTTCCCTTCTTTCTGTGGCCACCTGGTTACTTGTGGTTCAACCTTTCTAGCTCCTGGGGAATATTCAGAGGTGTATATGTGGGTCACCAAGGCTATGATGGCCAGGCTTGGACTTGGAGGCCTGACATTCTGTACTTTCTGCTCAATTTTTCTGAGAACATAAAACTTCTGTAAAATATAAATTCTGTGTAAAATATAAATTCTGTTTAAAAAAGAAAAAACATAAAACCTCAGAGGCTTCAAGACTGAGACTTTATTCAGAGAATAATAAGAATGTGGGGGGTTTGAGATGGGGAGTAGAATTTTTAAGCCTAGAAAAGACATAGCTTTAGGGAGATTTGAGTGTATGCAAGAGGCTGACTGTAGGCCTGGACAGACGGTGGTGAGAACAGTAAGGTCATTGCAAGCATCTGAACATGGAGATCAAGTTTATCTAATTTAGTGCGCGATGTACGGGAGCCTAAGTGTTTCGTCCTACCTGATGTCCATACCAAAGATAACATCGATTGATGTTTCTTTTTTCTCTCAGGACTAGCTGCTCTGTAAGGACTCTTTCACATGTTTTCAAATAAAATTTTTGAAACTAGAAACTACTATCTTCTACATGAATCTACAATGACTATTTTCCCCCAGGTAACAGCCTTGTAAAAAAGACCTTGTCAAAGGTTGCTTGATCAGACAATGAAAGTACAGCAACTTAATCATACGTGTGTGTGTGTGTGTGTGTGTGTGTGTGTGTGTGTGTATTTGCATCTTGCTTCTAAGGAAAGAGACCCAAGCATCTAGGATCTCCTCCCGCTTGACTTCCACACTGCATTTCAATAGAAGAAAAGGCTGGCTAACCGGCACCTCCTTAATCACCTTCCTATAGGTAGCAGGCATAGTATGGGGGAATCTCTCCGGAAGGCATGCTTTTTACTTAAACAAGATCAAACCAGACCCCATGCCTGCTCCATAGACCAAGACTCTTTCACATGTAATTTCTAAGACTGTAAACCCAAGACCCTTTCACGTGTAATATCTAGAGTTGTAAGCCTATATAAAGGCAGAGCTTCTCTTTGTTAGATGAGTTTGGCTGTTAGACAACTATGTCGCCTTGTTCCCGGCCGAATAAATCACCTGTTCTTTCCTAAAAAAAAAAAATTGTTTTACAGCAAAGTGCAGCTTTCCACATGCTTTCCTACTCCAGGCCTCAAAGTGCCCTAGGCCAGGTCTTGGCAATCTTATCTCCTCTTACACAGACCCATTTCTACTCCAAGTTCATGTTATTCAGTCTTTTGTTTTACCTGCTTTTATACTCAGTAAAATTATAATGCTGTATTTCTGTACATTTATATCCTTTCAAGGTTTTCAAGATTTAGCTAACTTGATATGTGTTGTTATTAGTTTTCCCTATCATTGTTTTTAATTTTATGAATACATCACAATCATTTCTTTCTGTTGAGGATCATTTAACATGTTTTCAAGTTTTTTCCCCAATCTTATATAACGGACATTCAAGTTTTCATCTTCTTTTGCACACATGTGAAAATTACTTCAAGGTACATACTTAGTGGTAGACTTGCTGTGTCAAAGGGTATGTAAATAACACAGTTTATTAAATATTATCAATTCTCCTCCAAGGCGAGCATCCTTGATTCAAACACTGTGTGAAATTTACAAATTTGCAATGTCCTTGCCCAGGTCTTAAGAGGCATTTAGCTTTAGATTCCTGTAAGTATAATGCAATTAGAATGATGTCTTCCTATGTTTTTAATTTACATTTCCCTGATACTACCTCAGATTGAGGAGGTTCTCATTTGTAAATGGCATTTTCATACATTTGGCCCATTTTTTTTTCACTGGATTTTATTTCATTTTGATTTGTAGACATTCCCTGTAAATTCTGTATACTTCTCTTTTGTCAGCATTACACAATGCAAACAGCTCCTCAAAGTCTGTTGCTTGTCTTTTTACCTTGTTTATTATATATTTGGATGAGCACATATTTTTCCATTTAATGAATTCAAACCTACCTAATTTTTTCTTTATGGTTTGTCCTTTCCTGTGTCATTTGAAAAAGAAAATTCTTCCAAACCTAAGCTTGTGAATATAATGTTTTTCATTGTATTCTAAATGTTTAAAAGTTTCGCTTTGAACAGTTTGTCTCTCGTGCATCAGAATTTAGTGTCAATCTTTTCCTCTTCTTACGGACCTTTCACATAAATTTTCTCTGTTATTGCCTTACTGAATCTTGACTTGGTATAAGACATCTTGATTCCCACTTCGTTTATGAATCCATCATTTAACACTCAAACTCTTGCTGACTTCTTCCTCCCTAGACTGCTAAAATATCTGTTTCTGAATTTGTAATTTTCTTTTTCCTGAATACTGAGAATGTACATAGATCCCTTCAGTAGTCAAACAAATGGTTAACTTATGTGAGAGAAATGGGTCAGAATGAATATAATGAATTACTAATGGTGGAATGTGGTGAGCAACAGACGCACATGACCTACCTTAAGGTGAGGCTACCCCCCAGACCTGGCCAATTATTGCTGGGAGAGTCACCAGATCTTTTTATTTTTGTTTTTTAACAAAACCAGGAATTTACATTTTAAAATAAAATCTCCTGATTTCCAAGTTGGCAACAATTTGAAATGGTAATATGAATAACATGAAGATCTGTGATGTATAGTCTAACACAGCATTTATTGTCCTTTTTTTTTCATTATCACATCCCTAAGGAGCCTTAAACATCTTTTTATACCGATCATTTACTCTTGGAATTAAATATTAAAAAATAAGATTTTTATCATGCAGGGTTGAAATATATAGAGGGCCACAAATCATTGTACCATTAACAATTTGTTGCCCCTCCCCAAGAAGCAATTCTTGCCTTATTGGGAATGTATGACCTAATGGTTTCTAATTATTACATAATATGTAGTCCTCATTTTTCTTCATAATTAAGGCATGAGCTCTTTGGAACAGGTCTCTCACTCTAATCCACACAGAGCCAATCACGGGGCCGGGACTGTGATACATGCTCAAAAAATGTGGAATAACAGAGAGCTTCATAATCACAATCAGATTCTGGGAAAAGAATTGAGGAAATTTTACAATGTAATCAAGATAAATGCTCACTTACTGAGCATTTATACTTGCCAAACTCCCACTTTAAGAAAATGGAAAACATGAAACCTCTCCTGAAGCCAAGGCTGTACTCCTGGGGTTGGGATGCAGTCCTCTCCAAGAGCTTTCGGAGATATTACTAACCCCAATGCCAGGGAAAGCAGTGTCACAGTCCCCAGAGATAGCCTCTGACCTCATTTTTTTCTAGGAGAATCCAGACTCCTTTTCAGTATATTCAAGGCATGGCCATTGCAGTTTTAGCTCAGCCACATTTCTTAAGCTTCAGTTTCTTCACCAAGTCTAGTTTACGTATAGCCCATGGGATGGTTCACAAGTTCATTTCTTGAGTGCTATCAATACTAGAACAGGAATCAGAACGTTAGTTTCAAGTTTTGTGTGTGCCTACAGAAGCCTGAGACAAAATAGCCTATATGATCTTCCATTTTTGTGTATGCAAAGTAAGAATAGCTGTAAGATCAATCATAAGCTCAGTGTTTGCAGAGATCAGGGTCATACAGTTGCTGAAAGCACAGATTTGGAGTCCATCAGACATGCATTTGACTTTAAAACATGTAACTTAGTAGCTGGATGACCTAAAAAATGTTACATAACCCCTCTTGGCATTAATTGTGTCAAAAGGAAAATCTTGATGATAATTTTTATTTGCTTCTTTGAAGATCAAATGAGATCACAGGGAAATACTTTGTCGTATGATTAACTTAGTTACAAGAAAACTTACATTACTTATTTATTATCATTATTACAAGCTATTTTGTTCTGCTGTCTTGAGCTCTGTCAGCATCCAAATCCAGTGAAATATACTTTACCTGCTATGCAAATTTCCAGGTTCCCATGAGAGGAAAGCTGCAGCAGAATCTCTTTTTCAATAAAAATCTGTATAATTCCTCTCTTGAAGGCTATAATTCCAACCCTGCCTTCGACATGATTCACCTAGGCAACAAGCCAAGGAGGTTGCAAGTGAGCGTGACAAAAATATATCCACTGATAGACGGCAAATAACACCACAATGCTACTCTTAGAGCCTATACACAACAACAAAGACCCAAAACTTCTAAAGAGGAGTTCCTGAGTGTGTGTCTCCTCTTATGTTTTTGTTTGCTAGGTATCTATCTCAGTGATTCTTTTTCTTATTATTTCTTCAACATCCTTATTTAGATATAATTTACAAACCACAATGTTCATTCTATGATTCTTATTTATCTCTTTGTAGAGTATCTCAGATAGTCTTTCTGTGTTTATCAGTCTAAGTTCATACAAATTTCCTTCTGCATGTGTCCAAATAATATATATGTTTCTCTGTGTACCTGTAGCTAAGTCTGTATGGACCTGTGTCTGTAGATCTCTTTCCTGTGTGTGACTTCTGTGTCTGAGTGTGTATGACTATGATCATGGTGTTAATCTCTCTCTGTCTTGTCTATGTTTGCATTTGTCAATATTTTTATTGGTTCTGAATACTTGTATGAATGTGTGTGTTAAAAAAAGACAAGGTTGAGCAACTTTAAGTGGGCCCATTACTATTACTAATTGTGTGAATAGGCCTGGTGGAAAACATGGACCAATCATTTTAAATTCTTATTATTTTCACACTGAGGCCCATTCCTTACTTTATTGGGTTTAGGTGACCCTAGTCATAGGTATTTTTAAAGCATTCCAAGTGATTATTCTAACGTGAAATTCCGTAATAGTGAAGTTACTAGAGAACTGCCATCCTTTTGGAAATCTGCAAACTACTTTGTTTAAATTTGGTATTAATGACATCACAGTGGGGAGAGAGGTTATATTAGAATTCTTTATTGGATGTCAAAGAGAACTTATCCTCTCTTTACCTGTGGAGCAGGTTATTATCCCAGGAGACTGAAGCCTATAAGATAAGGACCCCTAAATTAACCTATGAATTCCCCTTCCAGCCCAATCTTCCTTCCATTCTAGCAGATATCTGTTTCCTTTTATGAGTACATCTGTCTAATTAAGCAGATGTATTGCTGCCTTAATTTCCATATAAATTCTTCAGAGCCTCTGTGGGTGTTTGGTAAACCCAAAGATTAGTATAATAAACAAAATGTTTTATTTCTGGGGAAAAAAAGAACATTTGCAATATTCCTTCCATGGGGAGGGTCAGGAAAGAGAAATGATCTCAGTGAAATACGGAATCCAAAAAAGTGAAACTTACAGAAGCAGAGGGTAGAAAGGTGGTTGCCAGCAGCTGCAGGGTCATCGAGGAGATGGCCAAAAGGAACAAGCTTTCAGTTACAAGATGAGTAAGTTCTGGGGATCAAATGCACAGCATGAGTACTGGTAGATTGGGTTAATTAATTTCACTGTGAGGATCATTGTACAATGTATACAATATCTGAATATATACAATCTTTGCCAATAAAATATTTTACAATTTTTGAAAAACAGAAAATGCAAAAGGTGGTGCAGATTAGAGGCCTGAAGTCAAGGAAGGGGGAGAATCCAAGAAGAATGAAGTAAAAAAAAAAAAAAAAAAAAAAAAAAACCTCAGATATCTAAAACTTGAAAGAGACATCCATGGACAATCAAGCAAGTTTATAAGCATTAGGGGGGAAAATGGGCCCCTTCTTTTAGCTTGTAGACTCACTTGCAATACAGATGGGGGAGACTGGGTACAGACGTTTACTAACTTATCATCACCAACCACACTCCATGGAGATCTCTGAGATCCTGAGGATTTGAATTCTGACATTCGTGGTGATCCAGAATCAGTGGATAGCAGACTTTGACTGACTAATGCAAGAAAAAATTAAAATTCCCAATATTCTCACTATCCACTACTGCATCTAGAAGTTTACATGACACTTGGTAAATAGCTGAAGAATAAATTGTTAAAACCAGACCTCTCCCCAATCTACTCTATCTAAATAGGCTGCGTAAAAGTATCTATCTTGAGCAGAATGAAAGCCAAAGAATCAATGAGAAAATTCTCTTATGTCTCTAAATTTCTCATGAGGGTATTATTATGTAAAATAAAGTAATTCTAGAAAGACAAACAACTTTTTAATAAGAGGTAGAAGAAGGGAATATGAGTCAGAGTGTATTATTGATTTAATAATGTCCATCCTTATAGGAGAACAACAAAGCAAGGAAACACCTTTATACCACAACTCATCTAGAAACGTCAGCCATATTTTAAACAGTACTTTATGGCTTCTAATAATATCAGAAATAACAATTATCATGTATTGGATTGTCCTTAGGTACTAGCACTGTGATTTACATGGAATGCCCGGTCACATTCCCATTTGGCTCAGTAGGTTGGTTGAGTAGAGTCATAATTTCATAGGTAAGAATGATTAACATTCAAAAAGTTACGTTTACTTGCCTAAGGTCACATGACTAGTGAAAGATAATTGAGGATTTAACTCAGGCCAGTTGACTCTAGAACACATATGATTAACCACTACACTCTTTTCTTAACCTCAACTGTATCAGGTGCCAAACATACTTACAATCACTTAGGCAAAATAATTACCAAATGTGGTGGAGAAACTTGAATGGAGACTACTTCACATGCATACAATACACCTTCTTTAAACACATACTAAGATACTTAAGTACTGGGCAAGATATATACCGTTGCTGTATATATCTTTGGGAATACCTTATTGGAAAGGTATGAAGTTACTTTGCTTGGCAATTCTTAAGATAGGAAAGAATGTCTGTCCCATAGAATTTTATAGCTGTGGTTGGGACTATTAGGTTCTATTTCTGTCATTTTATAGTTGAGTAACCTACAGACCTGAATAAATCTGCCCAGTAACAAAAATAGTCAATAATAAAATTAGGATGAAAATTGAGTTCTGCAAATTCCTTATCTACACATCTTTTGATGATATCAGCTGTTTAATCTTCTTGAGAATTCTTTAGAGGTGGGAACACAGATTTGTGGACCTCACTGACTTTGGACTAAAACATCCCTTGGATATTTGTGTCCATTGATCCACAATAAATAGGAAAATTATTTTTTCCTGAAATTGGAATTAAAATGTTCCTTTTCTCTGGACCTTGGCACTGATAATATAGAAAAGAGAAGTATCTGCATTATTCAGTCTTATTACTTAGAATGAATCCTTTGAGGTAGCTTTTGTTATTTTGACCTCTGACTTAGATTGATAAACTTTTGAGGCATTGAGAGGGATACCAATACTCTAATCAAATAAAATCTCTGTATCATAGTTTGTAAGATCCCAAGGCACATAATCATCAGATTCACGGGGGGTGAAATGAAGGAAGAAATGCTAAGGGCAGCCAGAGAGAAAGGTTGGATTACCCCCAAACTCACAGGGGATCTCTCAGCAGAAACACTACAATCCAAAAGAATGGGGGCCAAAATTGAACATCCTTAAAGAAAACAACTTTCAGCCCAGAATTTCATATCCAGCCAAACTAAGCTTCGTAAGTGAAGGAGAAATAAAATCCTTTATAGACAAGCATCTGCTGAGAGATTTTGTTACTACTAGGCCTGCCTTACAAGAGCTCCTGAAGGAAGCACTGAACAGGGAAAGGAACATACAGTACCAGCCACAGCAAAAACATTCCTAACTGTAAAGACACAATGAAGAAACTGCATCAACTAATGGGCAAAACAACCAGCTAGCATCAAAATGGCAGGATCAAATTCATGCATCATAATATCAACCTTAAATGTAAATGGGCTAAATGCCCCAATCGAAGACACAGACTGGATAAAGAGTCAAGACCCATTGGTGTGCTGTATTCAGGAGACCATCTCATCTGCAAAGACACACATAGCCTCAAAATAAAAAGATGGAGGAATGGTATATAAGGTATACAACATAAGTTGACTATGAAATAATTACTGTAGTAAGAAAATTAACATACCTATCACCACATAGTTACCCATTTTGTTTTTGGTAAGAATACTTATTTCTCTTAGCAAGTTTCAAGTGTACAGTATATTTACTATTGACTACAGTCACTATACTATGCATTAGATCTCTAAAAATTATTCATCTTGCAGCTGAAAGTTTGTACCCTTTGACTAAATCTTCTCATTTCTCCCACTCCCCTGGACCTTGATAAGCAACATACTATTCTCTGTTTTTAGGGGTTCAACATTTTTAGATTCCTAATGTTGGTGATATTATGTAGTATTTTTCTTTTTGTGTCTGGCTTATGTCACTTAACATAATGTCTTCCAGTTTCACCCATGCTGTAGAAAGTGGCAGAATTTCCTTGTTTATTATTTTATTGTATATATGCCCACATTTTCTTTTTCCATTCAACCACTGGTGGATTCTTAGATTGTTGTTATATCTTGGCTAGTGTGACTAATACTTCAGTGAACATAGAAGTGCAGATATATCTTTGAAATACTAATTTTATTTTTATTTTTGGATATATACCCAAGAGTGGGACTGTTGTATCATATAGTAATTCTATTTTTTATTTCCCCAGTAACCTTCATACTGTTTCCCATAATAAGTGAATGGATTTACATTCTAACCCATAGTCTAAAAGTTCCCTGTTCTCTACATCCTTGTGAGTACTTGCTGTTTTTTGACTTTTTGATAATAGACATTCTAGCAATTTTGAGGTAATATTTCATTTGGGTTTTGATTTGAATTTCCCTGATAATTAATTATATTGAATTTTTTTTTTATATACTTGCTGGTAATTTGTACATCTTCTTTGGGAAAATGTCTATTCAAGTCATATGATCAGTTTTTAATTAGGCTGTCTGTTGTCTTGTTTCGTTGCTATTGTGTTATGTGCGTTCCTTATGTGTTTGGATATTAACCCCTTATCAGATGTATCATTTGCAAATATTTTTCCTTTTCCATAGATTGCCTTTTCCTTTTGCTGATTGTTTTAAGCCTTCAGCTAGACTAAGATAAAAGAGTTGAGACCCAAGTAAATAAAATCAGATAATGAAAGCAGAGACAATACAGTGAATATAATAGAAATAAAAAGGATTATATGAAAATATTATTAACAATTGTTGGCCAGCAAGTCAGATAAACTGGAAGAAATGAGTAAAATTTTACTTACATACATCCTACCAAGGCTGAATCATGAATAAATAGAAAATGTAAACAGACCAATTAAGACTAAGATTTAGTCAATAATCAAACAACCACCTACAAGGAAAAGCTCAGGACCATGTGGCTTCACTGGGGAATTTTGCCAAACATTTAAAAAAACCTTAATGGCAATCCTCAAACTTTTTCAAAACATTAAAGAGGGGGTAACATATCTGAACTCATTTTATGAACCAACACTACCCTCATACCAAGGCCAGATGAAGACACTATAAAAATAATATTTTAGGCCGATATACCTTGTGAACATAGATGCAAAATTTCTCAACAAAGTACTAGCAAACAATTGAAAAGCACATTAAAAGTTCATACATCATGATCAAGTGGGATTTATCCTTGGGAAACAAGGATGGTTCAACATACAGATCAATAAATGTGATTTGCCATATTAACAGAAATTAAAATATACATCATATGATTATCTCAACAGATACAGAAGAAGTATTTGACAGATTTCAACATCCTTTCAGGATAAGAACTACCAATAATTTAGGTATAGAAGGAATGCACCTCCATGTCATAAGGAACTTTTTAAAATACATTTCTTTTTGCTTTCATTTTTTAAAATACCACAGGCCCTTCTGTGGTGTCTTTGAGGAAACAGGTAAGTTTCTTAAGAGCATTTTACCTGTTTGATCATCATACAATACAATACAAAATAAGTCAAAGAAAAGTCAAAATAGAAACTATTTGAATGTTGTATAAGTTAGTAAACGTTAACCTTCTGGCCATTTTTCTACACATTCAAAGAAAGAGGTTGAAGAGAATGAAGCAAAGTTGCTTATATCGAAGAATGAAGTCAAATGTACACATTGAACATGCTGACCTCACCTTTACAAGATGGTCACCAGAATATCTAAACACAGTCAATGCAAACAGAAACAGAAGATCTGGTACCCAAGAACAGTATCTCCTATCAGATGTACATCCTTTACTAACAGTATTTTCCTTTTGGGTCATTTACCGTAACTGAGTCACCTGGCAACCTTTAGTGGCAAGGAAAACTATGAAAGGGGCAACAACATTATTACAATTAACACAACCCAACCTGCCACCCCCTTCCCCAGAAAAATATCCAATATTGCTGTCAGGAAGAAGCACTGTTAGATAGAGGGACTAATGGGTAGACTATGACCAAGAGTCTCTTCTAAAGCTATTTATTTATTTTCCTGTACTTTAGGTTCTGGGGTACATGTGCAGATCATGCAGGATTGTTGCATAGGTACATACATGGCAATGTGCTTTGCTGCCCCTCCACCGCTCCCCGTCACCTACATCTGGCATTTCTCCCCATGTTGTCCCCACCCTTGTCCCCCGCCAACAGACCATAGTGTGTGATGTTCCCCTCCCTGTGTCCGTGTGTTCTCATTGTTCACCCACCTGTAAGTGAGAACATTGGTATTTGATTTTTTTGTTCTTGTGTCAGTTTGCTGAGAATTATGGTTTCCAGATTCATCCATGTCCCTACAAAGGACACAAACTCCTCATTTTTTATGGCTCCATAGTATTCCATGGTGTATATGTGCCACATTTTCCTTGTTCAGTCTGTCATCGATGGGCATTTGGGTTGGTTCCAGGTCTTTGCTATTATAAACAGTGCCACTATGAACATACCTGTGCATATATCTTTATAATAGAATGATTTAAAATCCTTTAGATATATACCCAGTAATGGGATTGCTGGGTCAAATGGAATTTCTATTTCTAGGTCCTTGAGGAAGTGCCACACTGTCTTCCACAATGATTGAACTAGTTTACACTCCCACCAATGGTGTAAAAGTGTTCCTATTTCTCCACATCCTCCCAGCATCTGTTGTCTCCAGATTTTTTAAAGATCGCCATTCTAACTGGCATGAGATGGTATCTCAATGTGGTTTTGATTTGCATTTCTCTAATCATCAGTAATGATGAGCATTTCTTCATATGTTTGTTGACTTCATATATGTCTTCTTTTGAAAAGTGTTCATATCCTTCTCCCAATTTGGATGAGTTTGTTTTTGTAGATTCTGGATATTAGCCCTTTGTTAAATGGGTAGATTGCAAAAATTTGTTCCCATCCTCTTGGTTGCCAGTTCACTCTAATGATTGTTTCTTTTGCTGTACAGAAGCTCTGGAGTTTAATTAGGTCCCATTTGTCTATTTTGGCTTTGGTTGCCAAGGATTTTGGTGTTTTAGTCATGAAGTCCTTGCCTATGCCTATGTCCTGAATGGTCTTGCCTAGGTTTTCATCTAGGGTTTTTATGGTGTTAGTCTTTAATCCATCTGGAGTTCATTTTAGTGTAAGGTGTCTGGAAGGGGTCTAGTTTCTGCTTTCTGCACACTGCTAGCCAGTTTTCCCAACACCATTTATTAAACAGGGAATCCTTTCCCCATTGCTTGTTTTTGTCAGTTTTGTCAAAGATCAGATGGTTGTAAATATGTGACGTTGCCTCCAGGGCCTCTGTTCTGTTCCATTGGTCTATATCGCTGTTTTGGTACCAGTACCATGCTGTTTATTGTAGCCTTGTAATACAGTTTAGAGTCAGGTAGTGATAACTCCAGCTTTGTTCTTTATACTTAGGATTGTCTTGGCTATGTGGGTTCTCTTTTGGTTCCATATGAAGTTTAAAGTGTTTTTTTCCCCGTTCTGTGAAGAAGGTCATTGGTAGCTTGATGGGGATAGTGTTGAATCTATAAATTACTTTGGGCAGTATGGCCATTTTCATGATATTGATTCTTCCTAACCATGAGCATGGAATGTTTCTCCATCTGTTTGTGTCCTCTCTTATTTCATTGAGCAGTGGTTTGTAGTTCTTTTTGAAGAGGTCCTTTATATCCTTTGTTAGTTGTATTCCTAGGTATTTTATTCTCTTTGTAGCAATTGTAAATGGGAGTTTGCTCATGATTTGGCTGTTAGTCTGTTATTTGTGTATAGAAATTCTTGTGATTTCTGCACACTGATTTTGTATCCTGAAACTTTGCTGAAGTTGCTTATCAGTTTAAGTAGATTTTGGGCTCAGATGATAGGGTCTTCTAAATATACAATCATGTTTTCTGCAAATAGAGACAATTTGACTTCCTCTTTTCCTAACTGAATACTTTTTTTCTTACCTAATTGCTCTAGCTAGAACTTCCAATACTATATTGAATAGGAGTGGTGAGAGTGGGCATTCTTGTCTAGTCCTGGATTTCAAAGGGAATGCTTCCAGTGTTTGCCCATTCAGTATGATATTGGCTGTAGGTTTGTCATAAATGACTTTTATTGTTTTGAGATATGTTCCTTCAATACCTAGTTTATTGAGAGTTTTTAGCATAAAAGGCTGTTGAATTTTGTCGAAGGACTTCTCTGCATCTGAGATGATCATGTAATTTTTGTCTTTTGTTCTGTTTATGTGGTGGATTACATTTATAGACTTGCGTATGTTGAGCCCCCCTTGTATCCCTGGAATGAAGCCTACTTGATTGTGATGGATAAGCTTTTTGATGTGCTGTTGCAATTGGTTTGCCAGTATTTTATTGAAGATTTTTGCACCTATGTTCATCACGGATATTGGCCTCAAGTTTTCTTTCCTTGTTCATTCTCTGCTGGGTTTTGTTATCAGGATGATGTTGGTCTCATAAAATGATTTGGGAAGGATTCCCTCTTTATGTATTGTTTGGAATAGTTTCAAAAGGAATGGTACCAGCTCCTCTTTGTATGGCTGGTAGAATTCGGCTGTGAACCCATCTGGACCTGGACTTTTTTTGGTCGGTAGGCTATTAATTGCTGCCTCAACTTCAGCCCTTGTTATTGGTCTGTTCAAGGTTTCAACTTCTTCCTGGTTTAGGCTTGGGAGGGTGCAAGTGTCCAAGAATTTATCCATTTCTTCCAGGTTTACTGGTTCATGTGCATAGAATTATTTGTAGTAATCTGTGCTTGTAGTTTGTATTTCTGTGGAATCAATGATCCCCTGTATCATTTTCTTATTGCATCTATTTGATTCTTCTCCCTTTTCTTTTTTATGAATCTGGATAGCCATCTGTCTGATCTTTTCAAAAAACCAGCTCCTGGATTTATTTATTTATTTGTCTCTATCTCCTTCAGTTCTGCTTTGATTTTAGTTATTTCTTGTTTTGTGCTAGTTTTTGGGTTTTTTCGATCTTGTTCCTCTAGCTTTCATTTTGATGATAGGGTGTTGATTTTAGATCTTTCCTCTCTCCTCATGTGGCAATTATTGCTATAAATTTCCCTCTACACACTGCTTTAAATGTGTCCCAGTGATTCTGGTACATTGTGTCTTCATTTCATTGGTTTAAAAGAATATCTTTACTTCTGCCTTCATTTCTTTGTTTATCCAGTCAATATTCAGGAGCCAGTTGTTCAGTTTCCATGAGGTTGTGCAGTTGTGAGTTAATTTCTTAATAATTCTGAGTTCTACTTTGATTGCCTTGCCAAAGCTATTTATTTTGGCTCAGTCTTTCATACTCCTAAGACTGTTCCTGAAAGAGACACCAAGATGCAAATTGCAGTCATACAATGAATCCTCATACTATCTCCCTTTAAAGGTTAGGTATGTGCTCCCATGCGAGTTACCAGATTGAATCCATCAACGTTAAAATAATCTAAGTCAGCTTTCCCAAATGTGCTTCACTGAAGGTTGGTCCTAAAATAACGCCTAAGAGAAAGACATTGTTGCTGTAAACTCTATCAGGGATTCTCTTCACAGTGATTTGTTACAGGCTCTGAACAAATTCTGTTGTTAAAATTATATAACATGATGTTTTCCAAGTGACAAAATGTAGTTTTTGTAATACATGTTACCATTGTCCTTCCCTCATAAACTTGGAAAACCAATCCTGATTTTCTACAGAGGAATTTTCCAATAAATCCACTAATATTCCAGCTCATTCTAATAGTGCTGCTCTTCAAAATTGTTCATGTGTTTCATTATCTTTTAGTTCAGGCAATTATATGAGGTTGGAATGAAAAAGGGAAATTGCTCTTTCCTAGTTAACAAGGCTATGGCAGAAACCCATAGATTTTACCAGATAAACAAATTTAAAAACATGACATCTTGAATTATAAAATGAAAAAAACAAGTCATATGTAATGAAATTATGAAAAACTGGAAGCAATTTTTTGTGTGATTATTCAAATAAAAATTTCATTAACTCCTTGTAAATTCAGCCTTGCTTTATACCATAGCTCTTTTTCAAGGAAAGAGAGAAGCCATAGACTTAATCTATGATGGTATTTTATTTTATGTCTTTCTCCCTCTTCCATGCTACTTCAACTTTTATTGCACGGTGGCCTCAACTAGTTGAACCCAAGCTAAGTAAGTCTTGGTGTTCAGTAATATTGATCCTAGTTCTCATGACCTGACATGTTAGTAGACATAAACTCCACATTTCAAGGCATGAGGGTGGTGGGTAATGTGATCATTAGATGATGCTCATAAGGAATGATCATAATCAAGACAGGCTAGTTAGACAAACACTTTGTCCAGATATGAAAATGAGAAAGTACTAAGAAACTAACACAATCACCTCAAAAATCCCCTCATACTCCAAAGACTCTAAAGAAGACATAGCTTTGATAGCTGATGAATTATCCAACAGTAATAGGTTTCGATAATTCACACTGAAATGCCAGAACTTTTCACCATGATTGCTAACCTTCTCCCCACAAATACTAAATTCAAACCCATTGGCTGTCAAGAGCATCAAAGTCTTAGGACCTAGCAGCATTTTACTATAAATCCTGTTAAAAAATACAGGCCTATCTGAGTTTTAGAGCTCATATTGCTATAACACACACAGAGAGAGATGCTTGCTTTGTTTTCTATCTTTCTCTAATGGGGTACATCCTCAGCCTAACACTGAATGTTCTAGGGTAAGAGGACAGCACAAACAGGAATCGAAAATGTGAAGCCTCAGAGAAGTCTAGTGAAGATAGTCTGAAAAGGAAATCCTGCAAGTAATTTAATGTAATTCCTACCTAAAAGTAGCCAACATTCTTGTTCAGTTGTATGTTATGAGGATTTCCACATTCATTCAGATGCATCTAATTCTATGTTATCAAATGCAGCCTTAGAGTACTTATATCTTGGTAGACTCCCTTCCACATCTGTTCCTTCCTCAAAGTCTCCCCTTGCACCCTTGAGAATGCACAGCTATTACGTAGCAGAGCTCAGATTTGAACAAAGGTCTGTAACTCCAAATTCATCAACGCTCTGAACTCTCTCAAATTCTGACTCCCCCATAGTAGGAGGTGGACTTGCAAATCCTAATACAGATGATCTTAGTGTAGGGTCCACATCTTTAAAGATTTCACTTCTGCAGTCTGCAGAGAGAATAGTGGGGTTGTTGGTCACACTTTGGTTAGTAAAATCCATGTACTTTCATATAATCTCAACTTTTTAACCTAGAATCACTGAAATATTGGTGAAGTAAGTGGAAGAACATTGCACAGAATATTTGAAGAAAAAAAAATGATTGAAGTATCTCACAGTAACATCTCCATAGACGACCAACTAGTGGCTTTATTGGCAGTTTCAAACCAACACTTTGGACATGCCCCAAACAAGTGTTTCTATAAAGTGAGATTCAAAAATCCAATCAAATGTACGAGGCACCTTGCACATTGACTTTACTGTGACATGTTTGTGTGAATCAAGTATCAGAAACGCTACCCCTCTTGCATTTATTTCTGACAAGTGTTACCTTTCTAACAAGTGCTAGCTATTTTTCTGGAAGGTACACGATGCTAGAGGTTTCTTCAAATGAAATTACAATTTCTTTTCTGCTTAGGGTGCCTAAGCTACTCCTGAGGACCGACCTAGGGTCAAAACGCACTTTAAATCAAAACCTATACAGGATTTTATCTTTTGCAATTTCTAGGGAAGTCAGCTGTTAGATTTGCAAATTAAAACATAACTAGAGTGAGGATGCAAAGAATTTACTCAGAAATGTAATCAGGAATTTGATACTTTTGCTGCCATCAAATTTGCTGTCTCTGCTGGGCAAAGTAGTTCATTCTGGTAATCTCAGCACTTTGGGAGGCCAAGGCAGGAGGACCACTTGAGCACAGGCATTTGAGACCAGCGTGGTCAACATGGTGAGATCCTGTGTCTACAAAACTAAAAAAAATATAGCTATTCATGATGTTATACCCATGTAGTGCTAGCTACTTAGGAAGCTGAGACGGGAGGATCCCTTGAGCTCAATGTTGCAATGACCCATGGTTGTGCTACTGTGAACCAGCCTGGACTACAAAATGAAACGTTGTCTGAAACACACACACACACACACACACACACCATTGCTGTTTCATGGAAAAATGACTTAGCAGAAAATGTCCATAGTATTTTCAATTCTTCATCATCCCTCCAGCACCACCTCAATTAATCTTTACCATAGCACTTGATACAGCTATTAATTAACCTTTAGAATAATTGAAGTCTGCTGAGGATAGTTTTTTAAAAAAAAGTATGGATCAATCCAGTCTTCTCAGTGATGAATGGTAGCTCATATTCCAATTGTGCTGCTTCATTCTCATTTACTCTAAAGCTTTCTCACTGACCTTTAGAACCAGTTCACACGTTCTTCTCCTATCCTGAAGGAACTCCTCTCACCTGTAAACTCACATAACCCTTTGTTTATTCTTGCCTTGTGTCATCTATAATCTGCCTTGCTTTAGAAAAACTTACTCTAACAGCCTACAGATTTCATGAAAACTTACTGGACTTTATTCATCTTTGTGACTTCCCCCATATCTAGAAAGAGCCCGACACATTAAAATATTCTTACTAAATACGGATATGTTTCTAAAACCCAGTACTTTGACTGCTAGTTGCATTTAAATGATCAAACACCACCTAAACATTCTGAATAGTAAAAAAAAGAAAAAAGAAAGATTCAGCTCTGAAAATTACTACCTGAAACACCATGGGCAATGTTTGCAAGCTCATTAAATTTCATACTTTCCTTCTGTGAAAGGAATATATTAATGCAACATAATTCTCATGGTTATTGGGAAGAAACACAATGCCTGCCATTATAGTAAATGACTAACACATGTTCACTATTTATATTTGGGTAAATATTTGAGGGCATCCTCTCACTCTCCCCCATCTCCTCTGTGAATTGAGCACTTTTGCTTCCAATGGAGATCGCCAGTGTTCAGCAGCCACCCTCACCTTCTTCAGTGACAACCATCTCTGCTGAACTCCTCCCAAGGTTACTAACAGCTCAAGCTAAAAAGTTGGGGTATCAAATATTCTGCAAATACTCAAATCACCTCTTGAGTAAATCTCAGGCCCTGTGAATGAACCTCCCCTGCAGATAAAGCAGGCACTTATTTGAGGGAGAGGGGTGATCTGAGCTTCCGTGGGGAGATACAAATTTGAGAGAATGGAAAAGGATTTTAATTGCAGAAAACACATGCAGCGCTTCAACAACTGATGCCAGAGTCCTTCAGAGCTGTTTGTCCTTTACACAGCCATTTACTTTACCAGGACTTTTCAACTGCACTGAACAAGTATTTAAATCAACTGTTTTTACTTTAAGCAAAAAGCAGCGGAAGAGGAAACAATGCAGACAAAAATATTGCTGAACTCTTCCTGTAGACTGGAATATCAGGACCAATACATGTTGCTTAGGTTGTGACCTGCAGGGTTCATGCCTGGAACCCTTTAATGAGGCCATTAAAAACACATAATCCAGATACACAAAAGTAATTACAAGATGACTAAGTTTCTTCAATATATATACTTTAAAATCTACTGCAATAATTCCTCCTCCACCTTCCTTAAAACCCCATTGAAAAGCCACTAGCCCTATAAAACTACCTAGCTTTCACAATTCTAGGTACCAGTGAAAAGTAGTATTAGGCATGGAAACCACTATTATTATTATTTTACTTGTTCCCTGTATGTCTTCCTCCCTTTCCCTCTCTCCACATGTTTCCTAGGAACATGAGAGAAGAAAAGAGACTGAGAGAAACAAAAAAAAAATCCTTTGTAGATGTCATGGGAAAATGGCCAAAGCAAATTCTGATAATGTCACATTAATCATTCTTATTCAGCACATAAAATTAAAAAGTAATACTTGACTAATATTAAAATTTTTTTATTGCCTTGTTATCAACTTTCCTCTTGGGTCCAGCAACAGATTACCTACAAACATAGCACCCACATATATAAAAATTCTTTTTCTTTTTTAAATTTTTAAATCAACTTCCTTTCAAATAATAGTACCTGAGACTTAGAAGTGTTTACCTTAATTTAATGCTGACCTACCAAGAAGGATATATGAGTTTGAATTTAGAGAATAAACCAGGGTGGGGAGATGAAGGCAAAAGTTTTCTTTTTATCAAAGTGCTGATAGTTATTTAAAGAACACTATTGGACCATTTATTTTAATAGCTCTTCATTTCCTGTTTCGGTTTGTAATACCTGTGAGACTTAGAAAATAAGTGCTATTCTAGACAAGTTTCATTTGGTAAACATTGATCCATTTGCTTTTATTCTGATTAGAGCTGAAATAAACTGTTCTCCCTCCCTGTTTTCATTCCCTGTCATCTCAGTTGGACTTCCCGAGCTGACCCATGGCTTTTGTTCACAAAGTGCTTTCAGCATAAACACCACACAATCCTTGGGGGCCCCACTTTCTTATTTCAGCAAAGGGCGAAAAAAATGAAAGTTTGTGTTGCTTCCTCTTGCATGGAAAACAAACAAAAAGCCTATTTTAGAAAAGGAGAAAATGTAATCCTTTCGAGGGACCAGTATAATTCTCGGGTAAAGGGCTCTTACTAGTTTTCTGATAGACCTCACTTGAAGTCATGGGCTGACCAGTTGACCTTGAGCAAGTGACCTCATTTTATCAGACCAGTTTCTCCATCAGTAATATGAAATTAATAATAGTACTCTCTCTTCAGAACATCATTGTGAAGATTCAATATAACAGTGTTTCATAAACAGAAGATCTAGGAAAAGTCTTACTACCTTACTTCCTATAGATTCACCCAACATGTGGTACTCGGGAAAAAATACCACTGGGAGGTATTATATATACTTCCCCAGACCAATGATATGTTTCTTAATGCATCAGATACAGTCCTCTGTGTGTGTTATGGGTGGGAGTGAGTGAAAGGTCTAGATAAAATATCAATGACTTGATAATTGTTGAAAAAGAGGGCACATAGAGTTCATCATATTATTATTTCATTTTTTGCTAAATTTGAAATGTTCTAGAATCAAAATGTTGAAACAAACAGAAGGAAAGTAAAACTCTTGGGATGTTGGCCCCCAGGACTTTGGGAGAGGCAGGAACTTCACATAAACTTGGTTTTTCTTGTATGCATACATTCCTTGTATTTTTGTCTAGAAATAGCTTATCCTCATTCTTGCCTGTATTTCTGCCAGAACATGTTGCTGGGTATGTGCTTTTTAAGCATCTCTAAGAATATACTTGGCAGTAATATTTTCTCTTAGAGAAGTGGGAGGCAGAGACCATAAGAGGAATCTTGATTCTCTCTCTAAGGAAAAAATCATCTCCTTGTTACATGAGAGCTGCCCCAGGCTGCCAGGAGATTGCACATGACATCTCTGTTTTTTGGGAGCCTGGAGGGAAAGGAAGCCAGGGAAGCAAATTCACTAAGAATGAAGTGTGGCATCTAAGGAAGCTATCTGGAGATATCCTCATAGAAAAGGCTGTGTTGAAAAGAATATGGAAGAAGCTTCTGTTCTGTTTCTGGAATTGGCTTCCAACCCTCATCATTTAATCTCCTTTAACCCAAAGTACACCACAGGCTGAGAACCCTAAAGGCCTTGTTTTGACATGAGCATGAATCAGTGTTATGGTATAGTTTCTACACAGTGGGATGCTTTCATGTCAATCAACCACTGATTAAGACTTCTATGACTATGAAAAATCCAATATGTCTACATTTGTGTGGTTCATGGTTTGCTTGATGTCTGTTTTCACTGAGAGAAATTATGACAAATTTTTTTTTACCCCACCTTCTTTAAGGGATTTGGACAAAAACTTAAAGACAACGTCCAAAAATGAGGCTGAACATGTCTTGGTCCCAGCAAGTAATGGTGTATTAATTATCTACTTCTGCATAGCAACTACCACAAAACTAGTAACTTAAACCAACATCTGTTACTTTCTCACAGGGGCTATGATTATCACTGGATCACCTCAGGGAGGTTTCGCTTCCAAGCTTTCACATGGTGGTTGTTAAGGTTGAGTTCCTCATAGGCTGTTAGACTGAGAACCTCAGTTTTTCACTGTCAGCCTACCTAGATTGCTATAATAATAAGCCAGGTGATTGGTTTCATTAATGATTTTTTTTTTGCCTTTTCTTCTTGATAGGGTGAAAACCAAAACTTACAATCTTTCTGCTTGAAAACTCAGCACACCCCAAACTCAGTATGTTTCAGTGCCACCCTGATATGAATTGCCTGGCCAACCCTCTATTGATCCATCAGATCTCAAAAGTTCCATCTCCTAGCAATCCCATTATTGGCTATATACAGAAAGGATTATAAAACATTCTATTATAAAAACACATGCAAACGTATGTTTACTGCAGCACTGTTCACAATAGCAAAGACTTGGAACCAACCCAAATACCCATCGAAGATAGACTGGATAAGGAAAACGTGGCACATATACACCATGGAATACTATGCACTCATAAAAAAGAATGAGTTCATATCCTTTGCAAGGACATGGTTGAAGCTGCAAACCATCATTCTGAGCAAACTGGCACAAGAACAGAACCAAACACCGCATGTTCTCACTCATAAGTGGGTGTTGAACAATGAGAACACAGGGAGGGGAACACCACACAATGGGGCCTGTCAGGGTCGGAGGGCTTGGGGGATAGCAGGGGATGGGGGGATTGCGGAGGCATAATGTTAGGAGAAATACCTAATGTAGATGACGGGGGGATGGATGCAGCAACCTACCAAAGGTACGTATATACCTATATAACAAACCTGCATGATCTGCATATGTACCCCAAAACTTAAAGTATAATTAAACCAAAGGGAAAAAAAGTGCCATCTCATAAAATGAGTTAGGGAGGAGTCCCTCCTTTTCAATTGTTTAGAATAGTTTCAGAATGAATGGTACCACTGCCATTCTGATACCAAAACTGGGTAGAGACACAACAAAAAAGAAAACTTTAGGCCAATATCCCTGATGAACATCAATGCAAAAATCCTCAATAAAATACTGACAAACTGAATCCAGTAGTACATCAAAAAGTTCATCCACCATAATCAAGTTGGCTTCATCCCTGGGATGCAAGGCTGGTTCAACATAAGGAAATCAATAAATGCAATACATCACATAAACAAAACCAAACACAAAAACCACATGATTATCTCAACGGATGCAGAAAAGGCTTTTGATAAAATTCTGCATCCCTACATGTTAAAAATTCTCAGTAAACTTGCTATTGATGGAACATATCTCAAAATAATAAGAGCTATTTATGACAAACCCACAGCCAATATCATATTGAATGGAAAACCAGGAAGCATTCCCTTTGAAAACCAGTGTAAGATAGGATGCCCTATCTCTCCATTCCTATTCAACATAGTATTAGAAGTTCTGGCCAGGGCAATCAGGCAAGAGAAAGAAATAGAGAGTATTCAAATAGGAAGAGAGGAAGTCAACTTCCTTCAAACAGAGGAATTCTCTGTTTGAAGATGACTTGATTTTATATTTAGAAAACCCCATCATCCCAGATCAAAAACTCCTTAGGCTGATAGGCAACTTCAGGATAGTCTTAGGATACAAAATCAATGTGCAAAAATTACAAGCATTAATTTACACCAATAGAGTACAGAGCCAAATCATGAATAAACTCCCTTTCACAATTGCTACAAAGGGAATAAAATACCTAGGAATAAGTTAACAAGGGATGTGAATGACATCTCTCTTCAAGGAGAACTACAAAACACTACTCAAGGAAATTAGAGAGGACATAAATAAATGGAAAAGCATTTCATCCTCATGGATGATGTGAAGAATCAGTATCATGAACATAGCCATACTGCCCAAAGTAATTTATAGATATGTTGCTCCCATTAAACTACCATTAGCATTCTTCACAGAATAGAAGAAAACTACTTTAAATGTCATATGGAACGAAAGAAAACCCTGTATAGCTAAGACAATCCTAAGCAAAAAGAACAATGCTAGAGGCACCAGCCACTTGGCTTCAAACTATACTACAAGCCTACATTAACCAAAACAGCATGGTACTAGTACAAAAACAGACACATAGACAATTGGAACAGGACAGAAAACTAAAAAACAGGACCACACATCTACAACCATCTGATCTTTGACAAACCTGACAAAGATGAGCAATGGAGAAAGACTGCCTATTAAATAAACAGTGCTGAGAAATTTCACTAGTCATTTGAAGAAAATTGAAAATGGACCCCTTCCTTACACTTCTTTATACAAAAATTTACTCAAGATGGATAAAGATTTGATTATAAAACCCAAAACCATAAAAACCTTACAAGAAAACCTAGGCAATACCATTCAGGACATATGCAGGGGCAAAGATTTCTTTATGATGAAAATGCCAAAAGCAATTACAACAAAGCAAAAATTGACAAATGGTACCTAATTAAACTAAAGAGCTTCTGCACAGCAAAAGAAATTATCATGACAGTGAACAGAAAACCTACAAAATGGGAGAAAATTGTTGAAATATACCCATCTGACAAAGGTCTGATATTCAGCATTTACAAGGAAGTTAAAAAAATTTACAGGAATAAAACAACCACATCAAAAAGTGGGCAAAGGATGTGAACAGAGATTTCTCAAAAGAAAATATTTATGTGGACAACAAATATGAAGAAAAGTTCTCCATCACTAATCATTAGAGAAATGCAAGTCAAAACCACACTGAGATACAGTCAGAATGGCAATTATTAAAAAGTCAAGGAACAATAAATGCTGGTGAGGCTGTGGAGAAATAGGAATGCTTTTACACTATTGGTGGGAATGTAAACTAGTTCAACCATTGTGGAAGACAGTGTGGCAATTCCTCAAGGATCTAGAACCAGAAATACCATTTGACTCTAAATTCCATTATTGGGTATAGTCCCAAAGGAATAATTCATTCTACTGTAAAGACACAGGCACATGCATGTTTACTGCAATACTATTTACAAAAGCAAAGTCATGGAACCAACCCAAATGCCCATCAATGATAGACTGGTTAAAGAAAATGTGGTACATATACACCATGGAATACTATGTAGCCATAAAAACAAAAGAGATCATGTGCTTTGCAGGGACACGGATGAAACTGGAAGCCGTCCTCAGCAAACTAACACAAGAACAGAAAACCAAACACCACATGCTCTCACTCATAAGTGGGAGTTGAACAATGAGAACACATGGACACAGGGAGGGGAACAACACACACCAGTGCCTGTTGGGAGGTGGCGGGGCAGGGGAGGACACTTAGAGGATGGGTCACCAGGTGTAGCAAATCACCACGGCATACGTATGTAACAAACCTGCATGTGCTGCACATGTATCCCGGAACTTAAAACAAAAATTTAGAAAAATTTAAAAAAAGATCCTTCTCATGTGGAGATATTTTTGCTTACCTAAACCAGGTTAGCGTCCCTGAGGTTCAATCTCATATGACCTTTACTTCAACAAAACACTGATGCACTATCATTGATCATTATTTAATGTATGCATCTCCACAAAATTGCAAGCTGAATGTCAGGAGGAACCATGTCTGTTTTGCTTTCTCTTGTATTTTCATGTTGAAGTAAAGTGTGAGCATACAGTAAACATTTTTTAAAAAAACGTTGCTTACTTGATAACTATTAATACATATCGAGGACTTCCTATGTTCTAGGTAAGTAGAGAAGGCTTAAGTTCCTTTCTGACTGTTATTGTCTATGGGGGGAAATCTTATGTTTGTACCACTTTGATGAGCTTGAGAAGTATTTGCACATTGCCAAAAATGTACATTCTACCCAAAAGAACTTCAAAAGAAGGTACAATTTCCGGTATTTCTTTCCCAAACCCAGCACCACTGGTAGTCTGGTTCATGGACCTATCTTCTGTAGTGTTAAACAAATATCACCTCTTTAGCCCCAGAAGCTGCTAAGTCTGGATAGGAGTAGGAAGCACTGGGCCTGTATCTTGCTAGAGTTGGGAAGGAACAAGTTAAGTGGGGGTTTGTTAGGACTCGTCTTGCCTATCTGTGAAAGTGTCCCTGTTAAAGAAGAGAGGCTGCCTTGGGAAGAAGACTAGTCTTCTTGGGCTTCCTTGATCCTAGTTTATGATCCATGGTCAGAACATTAACCTGGTATTTTATTTTAGAAGCAAAAGAGGTGAAGCATCTGGGTGGTAAAATGACACGGCTAATATCTTCTCTTCCCAGGATTTCCTGTTTATGTGTGTTTATGAAAACAAGCATCAAACATGAAATTTGAAAATGTGTTTTAATCTTCCTGCTGTTCTCTAACTGGGTGACTTAGATGAAGCCACCTTTACCTTGTGAATCTCAGATTTTTTATCTCCCAGATAAAAGACTTGGGCTGGACAATTGTACATTCTTTTGTAGTTCAGGTGATATAATTTCCTTTAATCCATGACAAAAATGATTCCGGCTGTCCCCAGCACCACCTCATCATAATGTACCCTTCTGAATACTTTCCAGTATTTGGCAGTCAGATTCCAACCAGAGCACATCAAGGCAGAAAAATCTAGCACAGAAGGTCTTGTCCATATATATCACTTGACCCCTAGGAAGCCTCTGGTAGCTTTTTTTTTTTTTTTTTTTGAGACAGAGTTTCACTCTTGTTGCCCAGGCTGGAGTGTAATGGCATGGTCTTGGCTCACTGCAACCTCTGCCTCCCAGGCTCAAGCAATTCTCCTGCTTCAGCCTCCCAAGTAGCTGGGACTACAGGTGCTCACCACTACACCTGGCTAATTTTTTATTTTTAGTAGAGATGGGTTTCACCACATTGGCCAGACTGGTCTTGAGCTCCTGACCTCAGGTGATCCACCCATCTCTGCCTCCCAGAGTGCTGGGATGACAGGCATGAGCCACCGTGCTCAGCCTCTGGTAGCTTTTCTAGCACAAGGGGATGACTTATCCACACTCTTTCCCTGGGTCCTATATTAGAATACCAACATTCACTTGTGTTGAGTCTCTGTTTCTCCAGAATCACATACTTTCTGTCCTGGAATCCAGAAATAATGGAACAGGGACAGCTCCTCCTTCCATAAAGTAGATGCTCAGTAAATGCTTATAGATGAACTTTAATAATATAGGAGGAGTGGTAGAGGAACAGAATTCTAATCATTGTCTCTTTTCCTCCTTGCCTCTGTGACAGCATTCCTCATCAGGCTCTTATGATTTGAAAGAGGCCCAGTCTCCAGAATTACAGAATGATACCTTGTACCAGAATGCTTTGATAAGAGGTTTTAGTTCTAGCAAACTAAAAATGAGTACATGGATATGTTCTACTGATTAAAAAAAAAAAAAAGTAAGACTACTATGTAATTTTTGTGTTTTCCAAATTGGCAACTTTAAGATACAAGATTAAAGAATGCAGAGCTGAAATTTTCTCATATTTCCTGTCTCCCTATTCTGTCTTTATTTCTCTCACTTTTTAAAAGAGAATACAGACCTCAGCCTGTTACCTTTTCCTTATTTCCAAAAATTATCAAAGAAGACTAATAGGAATGCTCAGAAGGGATATCTGCATTTGACTGTAGAATCCTCCTTCCTCTGAATCTCTAAGCCTTTTTTCTGTACCTTTCTGAGGATGCACGAAGTGACACAAGCATATCCTCGCCCATGCCTTGCTGGAGAAGAAATCAAATCCAAGCCTTAGGGTTGAACCAACTCTCTCCGAAATGTATTTAATTGAGTTTTAGAAAAAGTGAGAACCTTGAATTGCATACTGTTTAGAAAAAATGCTGTCCTCTTTTTTAAAGAAACAAAAAGGTCAATAAACACCAATGCTCTGAAATTTTTCAAATTGAAACAAGATGACAGTTTTGTACAAAGTGCTTACTGTAGAATAAAGGCTTGGTGTGAGGTTCTGGTCTAGAGAGCCCCTGTTCCTTAAGATCATCTATCCTCCTAGAGGGATACGGCAGGGCCTGAGTTTTGATGGTGTCCCTCACAGAGCCATGCAACATGTTCCAAGGCTGAGAGAAACACTGTCCTCTTCTCTAGGTGGCAGCTGCTGTTATGGAAAAAACACTGGATTGAATCTAACCCAACCAGCCATTCAACTTGCAAAAGCTGTGCGAAGGGAAACAAAAGTACATGCTTGAGTGTTGAGTGTTGTGAGGGTGAAGTGCCATGATGTGAATGTGCTTTTTAAATCACGTGTGGGAAGATAAATGGGGGTGTTTTAATTGCTTTCAATTTATATGATTATCAGCACTGAGAACTGACTATGTGTCAAGTACTGTTATTCACTGCATATACCTAAACCCACCTACTCTTCAAGCAAACACTGGGAGACATGTATTATGATGCTAATGCTACAAAGGGAGGCAAGGAGGATTGAAGCCCAGAAAATTAAGTAACTTCCCCACTATTCTTTGTTGTGACATGGAGATTCTGCAGCTCACACTCAACTCTCTGCTCCCATACTATAATTGCAACAGCAATTCATCTTTTTTCCTTGCTTTCTTCTGTCTTCCATGTAACACATGTAGGTTAAGGAACAACCTCTGACCCAGAATCTTAACTTTCAGTAAAATTTCAGCTCATACCCCTACCACATCATGGAGATTGACTTTCAATGCATCTCTCTCGGTCTTAGCTGGCAATACACGCTGCCCTGTGAGATGGAAACTCAGAACTAGGAGTCATGAACGTAGCAATGTGTTGAGCCAAAGGTGACATTTTATGTGGTCCCTTTGTGGGTTGTAACTGTATTTCCTTTACTGTTCTTTTATTTCTCACTCTCAGAAATGTGGGGGCAAGAAGGGAATTAATTATAGTGAGCCACCATCCCTGCCTGCTGACAGAATGTTGCTCATAAACTATGGGCTGGGGATAGATGTCCCTATAAAAGCATAAATGGGAGGCCACTCCTCCCATAGAAATGACTGAGGATAGGCAAGTCTCCACTTTTATTGAGAAATGCTCACACTATCGAAAGCCTGCTTTCTTTCTCAATCTGTGGCCACATTTCTTGAAATGACACAGTCATCTTATTTTGTTCTAAAGTATCTGCTCACCTGCATATATGGACCCACGTTGTACATGTGCCAGGCGTCAACATCACATATTTGTGTACCCAAACATATGCAGTCACACATACATACACATGCATACATGTGTACACATGCATGCACACACATTACACACACCTGAAACTCAAGAAGGAAAGAATCAGGACTTACAATACTGCTGGCCCTGACTCTGATAGACTGTTCTTCAAATTCCAAGTCCATTATAAATTATCCACATTCTTAGTAAAATTTGTACATTAATAGCTTTAGAAAAATAAAGTAGGTATGTATGCAAAAAGTGAGCATGTTTATAATGTGTTATATTTTCAGCTTTACTGAAGTAAAATTGATAAAAATTGTATACATTTAAGATGTATAACTTGATGTTTTTATATATGTATACATGTGAAATCATCAGCACATTGATATTAGCATGACTCTAATCTCACTCATTGTCTTTGTAATAAATAAGCAATTAGGGGAACATAATTCAAAACTATGTAAAAATTTAAAAATTCAGTGAAGACCTAAAAGCCCAAAAGACACTTTTAAACATCAAGCGATGAACATGGGGATAACTTTTTAAATCTCTTTATGTAAATAGAATATACAGCCACTTTGAGAACTATTATCCCAGATATACTGACTTGGGAAAATGTCAGTGCAAGAAAGGAAATTGTATGCAGACTATAACTGCATCACCAAAGGAATAAATAAACATTTGCCAACCTAGTAATGTATATAAACATAAAAAACATTTTAAAACTCTAAATCATAAAAAAAAATTGATAATGCTGGGTAATTATAAGTGTTAATTACATTCTTTCCTATTTTTTCTTGTATGCTTGTTACTTAATATTTTAAATAATATTTAAAATCTATATGACAATTAAAATCTTAACACAGGATACCTCCCAGTAGTAAAAGTAGAAATTAATTATGATTTAAACAATTTTGACACTTGTATATTTCAGTTTATTTCAAAATGTGTGAACTCTTCTTGGAAAATGTTGAATGCTGAATGTAATACAGTTTTTAAAAAATATAATGAAATTAAGTCTCATGCAGTTAGCTTATGAGGCTTCAGTTAATACGCTCTTTCCCATTCCTACCTGACTGTCTCATGCTAAAGTGACCCCTTTGGGGCTTCTTGGTTTTCTGACTTTCTCTTAGTTGATTTTAATATAGTATCTCATAGGTGTGAGATTTAGAAAGGAAAGGATACAGATAGTGGGATGAATGTGTATCTCCTAGATGTAAAAGGACTCTTAGTCACTGCTCCTGTATGAGCCCTGCTTTAGGGAACATCTATGCTCCAATGCTTTATCACTGTTCATACTACGTGCAAAGAACTACAGGAAGATTTCTTTAAACATGGTCAATAGGAAGATGAAATAGAAGAGCTGAGTCCAGGAGTCTTTGTTATGCTACCTGGAGGGAAAAAAGAGACTACATAGTAAATAAATACATTCAAATTTTATCAAAATGATTTCCAGATCTCATCAAAGACATAACAAAAATAGTATATTTAAATTGGTTAAAAAATGAGCAAGATTGTGGGATATCGGTGAGCTCAAATGTTGGCAGCAAAGTAAATTGTTTCTATAATTCAAAAGGACAGTCTGACCAGGTTACAAAAGCCTTAAAAATAGCATGCCCTTTGACCCAGTAATCTAGTGCTGGGAATTTTCCTGAATAAAAATTAATGTTAAAGCAAACAAAAGAGGCAAACCTCTAGAAGTTGTTCAAATGCCAGTAGGAGTTTGTAAGGTAAATTTCAGTGTGTCTGCTCAATAGACCATTATGTAACTGTAATAGTTGAACTCTCTGAAGCACCATGATTATTTCCGGAGAAGTTGATATGAAATCATCGGGGTAGAAAAAGCTCTTAGAAATAAGGAAGATCATCATAGTTTACCATGGTCAGTATCAATTTTGGAGCTTCCCTATGCATATACTAACACCTGAAATCTCAACTGATCTTTCAGACCATGCCAGAACACAGGCTTGGCTCTCCTGCTTGGCTCTCCAAGGCATGCTCTTCTCCAGCTCATTATCAGAGCGAATTTCTGAGATATCAGCAGATATATTCTTGCTGTCTTTCCAGAAGTCTAACCAATAGAACTTTTACGATCTTTCCTGTTCCTGACCTGGAGAAATTGAAATAATCTAGTGTATAAATTTACTTTTAGCAAAGCCAGGCCCTGGCAATCCCAGCCACTTTTCCCCACCAGCCTTCCTGTTAGACAAAATCTCTAATAGACAAAATAAGTGTCAAAAAATGCACTAGACAGAGCCAAATAGGCAAGGAAAACTCTACTCAAGACAATTGCAATAGGCTAGAGAGATTGAAAACTTTCTGTTAAAATGAAAGGCAGGAAATATTTAGGCACTGGGGTGAGCTGGTTGAAAAGTACTAGAAGGCATTAGGGAGAAGGTTGTAGGGTGCAACTAGACTTTTTTTGTTTGTTAATTTCTGCTTATTAAAGTTAGGTTCTCTCCAACAGAGACTGGAAGATGGGAATTCTATCTTTTCTTGATGATTATATTTTAAGAGGATAACTTCCAGATCCCCGAGAACGACATTCTTAGGTGGTACAACTGGCAAAAGCCAGAGAGAAGAATTACATCTCAAAGGGGAAAAGAAAAAATTTACAATTGCAAATTTTCTAAAGTAGTCCAAGAAAAGGGAGTTCGGGGGCTTATAATCAGAATGGTTATGCAAAAATAATGAGGGAGAAAGATGTCTAAAATTTGGTAAAGCTAAAGAGAATGTTGAGGCAGTCTTGGTCAGGAGAACACAACCACGAGAGGGCAGCTGGCTGATACCGCGTTTGTCTGGGAACCAAAAAAGAGTCTCATCTTCCTAGACTGCCTTGTATTCATAATGGTGCCATGACTGACATCAGTTTAATGTTTTACAGGTCATGGGGAAGCAGAGTCTGGGAAGCTGACAATTTTCTGGGGAGATTTCTCTGACTCAAGTCCTGTGAGGAAAGTAAGAAGAGGAAGAGAGGTACTACATCCTCCATTAAAGTTTCAGTCAATCAGACCGGGTTGTTTTGAAGCTAGTAAGGCCATGTATGCTTTTATATGTAAAGCATCATGGATTTAGGTGAGGCCACTCTCTACAGCCGAGGGGAATCACTAGAGGGAGAAGAAACTCAACTGAAAGATACCAGCTGTCATCCCTTCTAGCAACTGACAGAATGAGTACCTTGATCCTAAAATGGAAGACTGGATTCCCTATCACAGTGACCTATATCTCAGCTCACATACCCCTTCTTAAAAAACTCTCTCTGATAATCCAATTTAAAACATCCATTCAGACTCTTTTATCATAAATTATGCTTTATAATTTTTCTACTTATCACCTGAAATTATATTTTTATAAATATTTGTTTATAACATTTTTATAAATGTTTCCTCTAGAATGTAGTTTCCATAAAGACATAGACCTGTCTATCTTAATTACCTCTGTATTCCCAATACTTAGCAACCCTCATGACTTGTAGTAAACAGTTATATTTGCTAAATGAAAAAGTACATTAAATATATTCCATGCATTAACAATTAGGAGCCTCTGTGAGAGATTGTTGACCTTGTCTTATAGGAAGCTCATCTCTGAAAAGCTCTGGTTTTAAGTAAGTCCATCTTCTTAAGATTGTCTCCTCTACAGCTTTCTATAGATCACTCCTATTCATTGGGTAACAGATTTTTATTTCATTTTTTAATTTTTTTCACTGTAGCACTTTCAACAATTCCTGGCATTTAGTAATGCCCTGTAAGCGTTTGCTGAATAATAAATGAATGAATGGGATAATAAATTAATCAGCCTTAGCTCTGCCCATTGAAGCCATAGGAAATAAGTCCAAAACTCTTTTACATAACAGCCAGGTTTTCCCTGAAGCTTCTGCTCAGTTTCTACCTACCTCTATAAGACATACATCTGAGGCATCAGTCATACTTTAGAAGAACTGTTTCCAAATTATTTCAACATTCTGTCTTCTCTGTGTTAAAAGCAAGGTGCCCTAGTGGCATACTCAAGTTTTGTGGATTTGTTTCCTCCACTACTAAGATAGAAGATTCTTGGGAACAGAGGCTGTGCCATATTCTCTCTAATCCATATTCTACCTAGTGCAGCCCTTTACAATATTGCACGCAGTAGGTACTCTATAGGTATTTGCAAATGAAGTTTTAGCCACTTTCAAGATTGCACATTGAGAAAGTAAGTCTAACTTAGCTGATTGGTTAAGTTGCCATGACTAAACCTCTTCTTCCCCTTTCCTCTTCTCTCTCTCTGTGAAAGTTATCCCAAGGAAATTCACTCCCTCCCAAAGGCTAATTAAGGTTTTTTTGAACATTGTACTAATTCTCAGGAGACACAATGCCTTAAACTCTAATAGTAAGCACTTTTTTTAATAAGCAGAATTTTTTTTTTTTTTTTTTTTGCCCACAGATCTTTTCATTTGTATAGTAAGTAATAACATCTAGAAAACAAAATTAAGAGAATCAAAAGACAAAGATAGAGAATACGGGGGAAAGAGCATTAATTTGGCGTATATAAAGTGTAAATAAAACAAAAGACTATAGTCTGGAGAAAGTTAAAATCTATAACTTAATTACGAATACTCTGCATATTTAATGTAAATAGCCTCATTCCAACAACTCTAAAAATAACTTGAACAATTGATTAGTCCATAAAAAATCGACCATAATTACCACTAAAACTTTCTTTTCTAGTCCTTCCTCTTTGTCTATGCATTAATTTACCCTATACATCAGAAATTGTGTTTAATGCCAGGCATTCAGCCATACATAAACCAAACATATCTCTGAATTCTTGGAATTTCATTCTCACATAGAAGATAGACATTAAACATAAAATTACACAATCAGTTAACACAATGGTAATGCATGTTTCTTGTTAACTTCAGGCATATATTGCCTTGGCATAGTATCAGTCTCGTTTACCGAATGCCCACTCTATGGGCAGTATTTTAAATGATGGCTTATGATTTCATAAAACCACTCCAGCAAGAGACTATTAGCTTTTTCATCTTATAGTTGAAGATACGGATCCTCAGAGTGTAGTGACTATTAATAATATCATTTAAGATATATTGATCTTTTTTGATAAGGCAGACCCTTATATACACTATTTTATTTATCTTCATGGACACCCATGAGAATGAAGAAGCTCAGAGAAGTCAAAGGATTTTTTAAAGATTATCTAACCAGCACTTAGGAAAAATTTAATTATTGTCCGACCCTTGTCCTGAACCCCAAGCTGTGCTGAAGACAGTTGAGCAAACTGAGGATTAGAGGTAGAATCACAGGCCCAGGACTGTATACATAAAAGATGGAAACCCAGCGTGCCTGACTCCAAAGTACATGCCCTTACTATTAAACATGCAGGATTATTTTAACTAATGTTCTAAATTGGGGCTTGAGGGTATTTTGATTTAGGCCAGTAACGTACTTTCACTTTTCCAAAATAGAGCTGGCCTTGCCCCTCAGGCATGGGAGAAAGTGGGCATCCCTGCATCCTGCTCAATCACTGCTACTCACCAGGATAAAGTCCCCCATCTTTTCTGCTGATACTTTTGACTCCCTTCTTTCCAGTTTCTCTTTAAAATTCCTCACCTCCACTGAGCCTTCACTCATGATATCCCAAAGCCGCTGAGCTCTCTGTACTCTGCATCTTCCCAGCATTTACCGACTCCATGGGCACTGCCTAAAGCTGCATCTATTTATGTGCTGCTCTGAGAATGTTCTTAAGTCATTTTCATGAGTGTGTGCTCTTTCATCTCAATTCAGCTTTATGTTCCTGCAACGCAGGAGTAGGCTTTTTGGTTTTTGCAGTGGCTTCCACAGAGCCTGATTCAATTCTTGCTTAGTGGGGTTAATTAAGCCACCCTCTTCACTCCCCTGAATATACTGATGCAAACTGCCTGGTGAAGAACAGAGGACAGGAAAACCAGAAGAGAAAGTGGGCATTTGCAGAGGCTGCTTTTGTGGGGACAAAACAAGTATTTTCAGACAGAATACAAGACAGAAAATGTGGCATCTATTGGGAAGAATCAGACATAGTCTCGGAGGGGTGTATGAGAGTGAGATAATCCTTCCCTTTGAAGGATAGAGGACATACCAGGGCAGATATGGTGAAGATAGCATCTGTGGTCAACTTTAAAGATTGGTAAGAATTGGGAATTTACAAAGGGATGGACAGTGAGATAGATGGAACAACAGAAACAATGGTCTTCTTAGAGTAATTGCAGTCAGACATGAGAAAGAGGGCAATGATCTGCATAGCTGAGCCCTTGGGTGCAGCAGTGTATGCAGAGGAGAAATAGTTTGAAAAGGAAATCCAGTCTCCGTAGAGGAGAGCTTGAATAGCAGGAGTTTAAAATCTAATCTGTAGACAAGGGGGAACCATAGAAGTTCTTAGTGTCAAAGAGTGACATGAGCAGTGCTTTGCCAGCAGTAATAAGTTTTGGGGGTCATATGCAGGCAAGGAAACTAGTTAGGAAATTATTCTACTGGATCAGAAGGAACAAACGTATAAACTGAGGTAAGAGTGGTGTGGAGAGAAAGGAGAGGATTTGTGAGGGGTCCACAGAGGACACACACACAGGACTAACCACAGATTCTTATGTGGGGGCTGAGAAGAGGGACCTATAAATGCAGGGCTGAAATCTTTAATCTGGTGAATGAAAATAGCGATAACTAATATTTGGTGGGTTTTCATTCTGTCCCAGGCACTGTGCCAAGCATAGGGTACATGCCTTAGTGCACTGAATCTTTGTAACAACTGCTTTAAAGTTGTTAGCAGCTATAAAGGTACCTAATTCTCTCAGCCTCATTTTATAGTAACCAAGGTAACAAAAGGTAAAATGACTTGTTCAAGTGCAC
The DNA here is from genome assembly GCA_004027835.1 of Alouatta palliata. Lineage (NCBI taxonomy): Eukaryota > Metazoa > Chordata > Mammalia > Primates > Atelidae > Alouatta > Alouatta palliata. The sequence goes on along the minus strand of PVKV010003541.1, from coordinate 55,542 downwards.
TCAGCTATCATGTAACAGAGCTGGGATGATGAACTGATGGGGTCTGACTGCTCAGCACAGACCACGAAGCTCAACCATTAGGCTCCACTTTAGTGTTGAACACAGAAATAATAAAAACAGAGACCACAGTGAGTGTGGGTGAGCAGGTAAAGGGTGAGAGGATGAAAGTATCCCAGGAAACATCACTGGAGATAAGAAGAGACTGTGGGGAGCTTGAGTTCACATTAGACTCAACAAGGAAGACAAAGTGAGAAAATAATTCCATCTGTTGAATGGTAACTCTGTCACAAACTGCTCAACATACTTTAGATAATTTTTTGTGAAACCTTTCTAAGTATATTGTGTGACAGATGCTGTTATTACTGTGCCATATTGGAAGATGAAGGGATTGAAGATCAGAGTGATCAAGTAACTTGCCTAAAATCACACAGCTCCTACACAAGCAAAGCAAGAGTTGGACCCAAGGCTCTAAGTTAAAGCCTACATACGTAAGTATTATATACACCATGCCCAATGTGACAAAGGGTCGACGTGAAAAAGGACTCGGGAATGGCCATTTATGTGATCACTAAGATGTCATGTTGACTACAAAATTCGTTCTCCAATCCGAGAAATGTTTTCGAATTTAAAAGCAGGGGCCCATTAATATGAGTGCCAGAATGACAGGCATATGCTGTCACTATCCCAGGCAAATTATTAAGATGTATGGATGCCCTTCCAGGACACAGGCATTCTTCAAAAGAACAATATTAGTAGAACCTTGATAGTGGAAGCCAGATAGCAGTGGGCTGAGAAGAAAATTGGAGATTAGTGAATAAAATTGAGAATTACTTGGATTCTCCAAACAATATGAAGAAATAAAAAACTAAATAGAGGGGAAGCCTGGGCCTGTCCGACTGTGGGCTGGGCTGGCACAATGACACTTTACGGGCACTGAATAAAAACCTAATGATACACTAGCAGGGATGAGGAAAGAGGCTGCTCTGTGAGTTTTGCTTTGTGTTCATTTATCTTGTTTATTTTCTAAGACAGAGGGATATTGAGCATATTTGTAGGCAGAGAGGAGGACCTAGCGAAACGGAAAAGATAGATGATGCAGATGTGAGGGGAAAATAAGAAGCTTTGGAGAGTTTCATATATTCAAGAGGAAGAATTTGTCTTGGGAAAAGAGAAAAAAAATCTTAAAGAAATAATGCAATGTCTTGGATATGTGCAAGTATAAAGGAGACAGCTATCCATGAAGAAGGGCCCAGATCCTTGGGTGAAGAAAAAGTGATGGCAGCATCCATCTAAGTCTTGGTCAGTGAGTGTAAATCACGTGTCTGCTGAGCACCCTGCACCTGCGCATGCAACCTTAGGTAAGTCAGGCCCTTCCTGGTAGAGACAACTTAAGCATAGTGACGATCTCAGGATGAGGAAGCCTGCAGCTTGACAAGGTCCCAGGACTCAGCTGAGGAAACCTGGACTCAGTTCCCAGTTGGATCACTGATTTGCTGCACAAATTTGAACACGACAATTTTCTTCTCAGGACTTCAGTTTCCTCATCGGTCAAAAGGGAAACTCAACCAGTTCAGTGGTTTACAAATGCCTATAGGTCCATATGGGGCTGTGATGACATATCTTTTTAAATATCTTAATTGAAGATTATAGCAAAATGTACCCCTAAAATAGTGTACAACTTGCTTAATTTTCACAAAATGAAAAGATGTATATAGTATCATCTGTAAAACACACACACATACACACACACAAATTATTGGGACCCTAGAAATGCCCCCTCCCTTCCTTCCTTCCATATACCCTCCCTCTACTTCCTGATAGTATCCCACTACACCCTCACTTCTATAAGCAGAAATTAGCTTCACCTGTTTATTTTTATAAATTGAACCACACAGTTCAGGTCATTTTGTGTTTGGCTTCTTTCACTCAGCATTGTTGGTGAAATTTATTCACATTGTAGAGTATAATGCTGTATATTATACTCTATTGTGTAGTATTGTGAAGTTCAATGATGTGATATGAAAATTAGGAAAAAAAGTTTAAAATGAAGTATATTTTACTTAAAGGTAAATTTATTAAAAATAAATTGTTTTATTTTGATTTGAGATTGTATTCCTTCATTTATTTTTGGTAGTGTTCTTTATTTGAAATCCCTTGTTAACTGCTGGAAGTTTCATTGTGTCATTGTATTTATTTTTATTTTGTCTTCATTTTAATAAGCTAATTTAGCAAATTCAGATCCATATTTTATTATTCTAAAAAATTTCACTGGGCTGTAAGTCCTCAAGCTTAGGTTCCATGGGACTAGAAGGTCCCTAAATTTCTGGGCTGTTTTTATAAGCCAGCTTAAGCTTCTGGCCTTGGGTTACAGCCTCCTTCAATAAACAGCTCACATGAGCAAATTCTAAGAGGTGGCCAGAAAAGCCACAAAGACCACTTATAAATTCATCTGGAGGGGGAAACAGGGAGGGGAAAGCTTTTTAGTTAATGCTTATGATTCACAGGCATAAATAGCAAATAATCATATCAATTCCCTGAATATTAGACCAGTATCAGAAGCCTTAAAGAACTGCTAGAAAGCCTGGATTAGAAGACATGTGACTCCCACAAAGCAAAGGACTAGAGAACAGAGATATCAAGCATTAGACTGGGTCTTAGACACGTGCCCCAGTGGAATTCTGGAAAGGAGAAGATGTGCCATGGGCTGGTGGTCCTCTGAGAAAGCTTCATTACCAGAAGTAGACTTTAAAGAAAATTTAGGGACCCCTAGCAGGTGCTCAAACTAATAAATATGACTTATTTAATCCTTGCAAAAAAAGGATACAATCAACCGCTCTAGTCATGGTTGAGATACTATGTATTTTGGAGAAAAAGATCACACACATGCTCACATACATCAAGAAAAGGAAAAAAAAAAAAAAAAAAAAGAAGGATTCCTCTTTCAGTTCTTGAGAGACAATTGTCTGGTTGAAGTAATGGGATCTGTGATAGAATCTTCCATCAAGATCTATTGATGAGAGGAGCTTCCTGCTGGCAGAATTCAGAATTTGCTTCCTCACAGGAGCGCAATTGCTTATTCAGCCTCTTTCCCAGAAGAAAGCAATTATGGGACAATTTTACTTTAAAAAAATCTATTTGAGGTTCTGTTTTGCATTATTAGCTGCAAAAAGCAGCAGCACCTTAATTAGACAATACATAGTGACACTTTTACAGCTGCAGTAAGATGCATTGTAAATGCAGATTTTCAGAAAACTGTGTTATATAAGGCAACACGTTCATACACATAGTTGCTTTTACATTTGCTTATAGAAGAAAGCTTTTGTTTGTTTCTGCCTGGTTAGCATTCAACACCTCCCTATCTCTGTTTTAATAGCATTCCCATCCCCTGTTTCATTTTATTTTTTCAGCACTTTGAATCTTGAAGCTAAGACATGTATGAATCATACTGTCCATTTGTAGAGTCTTAGCTGTGCCTCCTGCTGCCATATCCCCTGGTCTAATGATAACTTTCTGTAAAAACCTCTTCCCATTATTAAAATATATATAGTTATATGTATTAAATATATGTATTCATATGTAATGTATTTAGATAGACATAATATATACATAAATATATGTACATATACACATAAAATACATAAATACATGTGTTTATATACACAAAACATTTAGATGGTAGAAAGATTTTTATAGAGTTATCATTAGCTCAGGGGATGGAGCTAACATATATTTATATATTTATGTATAAATCTTTATATATTGATATATATTTATATGTAAATCTTTACTGATATATGTAAATCTTTACATATTGATGCTTATTTATAAACACATTTATATATTTGTTTATATATAAATATATATTTCTATAAATCTTAGGTTGCTCATTGTTATTATTATTTTACTTTTATTGAGGTATAATTGACTAATAAAAATTATATATATATATATATATTTTTTTTTTTTTTTTTTTTTTTTTTTTTTTTGAGATGGAGTCTTGCTCTGTTGCCCAGGCTGGAGTGCAGTGGCATGATCTTGGCTCACTGCAACTTCTGCCTCCTGGGTTCAAGTGATTCTCCTGCTTCAGCCTTCTGAGAAGCTGGGACTACAGGTGTGCACTACCACACCTGGCTAATTTTTGGATTTTTAGTAGAGACAGGGTTTCACCATGTTGGTCAGGCTGGTCTCAAGCTCCTGACCTCATGATCTGCCCGCCTCGGCTTCCTGAAGTGCTGGGATTACAGGCATGAGCAAACACACCTGGCCCAAAAATTCTTTATTAAAGGTAGACAGTATGATGTTTTCATGTACATATTTGTCACCATATAAAGTTAAACATGCAGGGTGATGGGTATACTAGTTAGCTTGAATGCACATTTTACTTTTGGTAAAGGTAAGTACAGTTGGTTTCTGTGACTTGCAAACATGAACAGTTGTTGAGGTTTATGGCATATAGCCAATATGCACCAAATACATCTTAATTTTTCAAAGACAAAGAACACGTTTTCTTTTTTATATTTCCATATCATAAATGGCTTGAAGGAGATGTAAAGCTTTACAAGAAGGAGTTGTTCTTCCCTGACATTGCCAAAGGGAAAACAAGCAAACAAACAAACAATTAGATGACCTCACAGCCCCAGGGTGCAAAGCTAAGTATGCTGTTTCCTGAGGTGAGGCAGGCAGAAACATCTTAAAGTCTTCTAAGAGCAAGTATGGTTTCAAATAGTGTTTTGATACTGAAATACAAGAGTAGAAATAACCAATGTGTTTATACTGCAGATTTTTCTATTACCAATGTCATTATTATAATTTGTACAACAATGGAGTGAATTTTTTTTTAATGAGCATTATCTTCGCATGGCAATTTGGGGATCTATCTTCTAATTAGCATCAGATCTAACTCATACACACTTGCTCTGGAATCTCAAATGCCATAAAGGAGAGAGTGGAACCCAAGAGAGGGGAGGGAATACAGACTTGTGTTTCTCCTTATACTCCCAGGACATTTCATCCACTGGGGCCCACACTCACCCCACCTTTTGCCATTGGACGCTTGATGTCATGGACTTAAGCTCTACTCTGCCTCAACCCATGAGAAACCCTGAACAACATCCTGAATACAATTTTGTGTGACTGCACATAGTTTACTTCATAAAAGAACCAAGATGCCCCTACCTGTTCTAATACCTCCAGTTCATCTGAAGTTTCTGTCTGCATCTGAAAATGACCAAAGCCTATCTGAGGAAGGCTTCCATTGGAGAGAAGCAGAGAAGCCTGTGGGGTCAGACTGCTGGGAGTTGAATACTATTTCTGCCACACGGTATCTATAAGGTCTGAGTACCTTAATTCTCTGTGTCTCAGGTTTACACAGCTCTATATGTAAAACAGAGCTATTAAGAGCACTCACATAATAGGTCTGATGTGAGTGGTAAATCAAATGCCAAATATTAAGCCCTTAGAAGAGAGCTTGGCACATTAAAAACTATTTAATAAACGTTCACTAATATGTTGCTTCAACATGACCTTTGTGATCCCAAAATCCATACTCTCTCACCCCACTAGGTCAGTACCCCTGCCCTCCCAGGTAACCACAAAGTGGCCAGGAAATCAAAGCTGGATCTTAGGCAAGGAGGATAATTTAGTAGCTTGGTTCTCAAGTCTGATCATTAGTAAGGCAAAGGCCCTTTCTTAGACATGGACACCAGGGAGTAACTGGGTTTTCTTGGCAAAAATAAAATCCAGAATCAGCTCATCACTCAGATACAGCAGGCTAATTCCTCTTGACTGAGAACTACCCCCTCATGGGCTTTCATTGTGTAAGGGACAATACAGGTCTGTGTGGTGCCATCATTTTGTCACACATTTTTGAGGACAATCATCTTTGCAGTGGCCTTCATCATCCATAAAAGGTACAGGTTATGGTTATTTGGAGCCTAGTGTAGGCCTGGGGATTATTTTTGGTTTAACATGATAAATAGCAATGAAATGACATTATTGATTTTCTTGTAATGCCTGTAAACTGCCATTAAAAGTATAAATGCCAAATATTAACCTCATTTTCCTCACTCTATTAAAAACTATAAAAGATTGAAATAATGGAATAAAATATTAATATGTCTCTAGGTAGTGTGCAAGCCCTGAAGAAACATAAAAAGCAAAACAGGCAATGAACACGTTTAATTGTAATATTTAAAATCTCACTGGCCATTCCCACATCATTTATGTGCAGTGCAATTAAACATCATCCTAATTCAGCATAAAGAGACTGTAGGGACCATATTTTATCTATTCAAACTACAAGTGTGAAAGGAAGCCTTGCTCCTCAAGCCTTTGTCCTTGTGCTGTTTAGGCAACTTGGAAGCCCTCATGGGTGTCTCAAACTTCTTCTCTGGTCACCTAGGAGATCCAAGAGGACAGCACTTAACTGCGTTAATGGAGGAGACCATTCACCATACACTATCTAGCAGTCCTGTGTGCCATGAACCCCCAATTCTGATTCTGTACTGTATCAACCTGATAAACTTTCATTCTGTAGCACAAAGGTTCCAAGCCTTCAGCTACACTCACAAATCACCAGCATCTTGTAGAATACTGGGGAAATTTTCTATAATAAGCAGAATTTTTACATTGTAATGGCTTTTAATTTAGGATGCATCCGACAGTTGATGGCATACAGCAGTCAGTATTAGCTAGATGTTAATTTAAAGTGCTGCTGTATGAAAACTTTCTATAGAAAGCTTCTGGGAAAAGCAAAGTGGTGCCATTGTCAAAGAATCTTAGTTTCAATGAAATATGAGTGTATATAGCTAAAATTTATTAATCACTTTCCATGGGCTGGTGTAGCAATTATCTATTGGCATGTTAGTTCTATGTGACCAACAACCACAAAACCTGTGTCATACAATAGTCAATATTTACTATTTCTAAAGACTCTATGGGATAATTGAGCTATTTTGTTAATCTAGGCCAGACTCAGCTGGGCTCACTATGGGTCTTCAGTCAGCTACAGTTTGCATAAGTGTTTTTGCTGCTCTTGGTTGGGCTCCAGCATGATTGGAAGTCGGCTGGCTCTAGGCTGGTTGTATGGGATACCTTTGCTATCTTCTTGTGATCTTTAATTATTAGGCAGGTTAGCCTAGGCTTGTACTTATGGTAGCAGAATTCCAACAGCAGGTGAGCTGATACACGTAGGTTTTTAAGCTTCTGCCTGAATATTATCTATTAACTTCCTACTGGCCAAAGCAAGTCACTTGCTTGGGACAAGAGTGCACTTTAGAAACAAAACTGAAAGGTTTTTCAGCCCTTTCTTTGCCAGAGTATAAAACTTTTAGCTGGAGATGAACACTGACTGCCCTCTTTAGGGAAGGCAATCATTTTGACCCTGCCTGCCTAATTTATGAACCTTACCTGCCTGACATTTTTGGTTTTATAGATGATGAATAGTATTTAACTGTTAATATCTAGACCTTTAACTATCGCTGTAATTAACAACTATAGCAGAGCCTTGAAAATAGCCAAACACAGCTTCCTATCAAACCCACTCATCCTCCAAAGAGTAAAAAATACTAGAGCTACTTTTAAAGATCTATGTAATTGCTCATGTGGAATCCACATGGGAATTTCATTTCATTTCCCCTCAAAACTGGAAACTTACCAATTGTTGAAGAACAAGACTGAAATCTTAAGATTGGTGATTACAGTCTCAATTCCATTTAAATAATACATCACAGTTTTCTACTCTGAATCAATCTAATGAAGGACGGCTAATAATAATTGTTGGAAGTCAGAATTGTTGCTAGACAGGTACTAATTCTTTGTCTTGCACATAATACTGTAAGAAAAAAAATAGTGAGTCAAAGTAATAGAATCTACTCCTCTGGATTAATATTTTATGACTTTAGCCTAATGGCCATTTCTCCAAATAGCTTTACAATTATTTATATAGAAGTAAGGAAGAAAAAATTTTCATGGTACTTTTTAAATCCTGAATCATCTCTTTGATATCTTGAGTATTACAATTTTATTGTGATTTTCAGTCATCATTAATTGTCTCGCCTAGACTGGCAGGGAGCAGTTTGCTCCAGGTTTGCTGAAGCTATAGAACCCCAGGACTCCTGACCAAACGGTGGCCACAGATAAGATTTTCTTTCCACGTCAGCTTCCTGATCTCTGCCTACAAAGTGTGGTCAAAGCAAGAGTAGTGGGAGTTTGTCTTTTTTCCCTTTCTAAATTTGAATTAGCATAAAAAAACATGTTTGAATTAATTTCTGTTCACACACACATAGCAACGTGATTTTTTTTTTTTTTTTTTTTTTTTGGGCAGGGGTATGAGTACTTCTGTTTTCTGACCTCTTCCCTCCCAAAGATGGCCATTTATTTCCTTTTTCTTTCATTTCATGTGTCATAAAGAGGAGAATCAGAGGACAAGAACACAGGCATAAGGCTTATATAAGCTTATTATTTGAGCTGGCCTCACAGCCTGGTAAGTTCACAGTTCTCACCAGAGTGATGTCTCTTTAGACAAACTTTGCTGTAGGTCTCTAAGCCAAAAACAAAGTATGAGGTTCTCCTTTTATCTTGTTTTATGTCCAGAGAATCTGGCTATTTGACCAGTGAGAACACTGTCTTTGGTCTCTGCTGGCAGGCAGGCAAGTGTGCCGGCGTGGGTCAGACAGGCGGATGAATAGGCCGGAAGCTACAGCCTCAAAGTTACAAGCAGCAGTGCCTGTTCAATTGTGACATGCTCAAGGGACTTTGTCTCATTGAGAGGTCCCAATCCATAAGGGCCTTTGTTGTCACAACCTTCAACTGCTTGGTAAGCACTGAGAAAGTCCAGTCCCAGTATCTCCTTCTTGGTGTCACCAATGACACACAATCATTCAGTGACTGAAGGCACCCCAATTTTCTGTGAGAAACCAGACACCATTTTCACAAACACTACTCTTACCACCTCTGGCAGTGAAGATCTTTGCTTTCTTAGTTTATCTCTGACAGTGAACTTTTTAGATCACAGGAGCTGCATTTTCTGCACCCAGTTTAGGAACACCATTTCCATCACAGTATTCTAAGCCTTAAAAGTCTTTTCATGAAAAGTCTAATTGCTGTGAGTTGCTTCTAGAATAAATAAATTGGCTACATCTGAAAAAAGTTTGAGAGAGCTCTCATCCCATACAACTTTCTTATTGGTGTCTATGGAAAAATCAAATTGAAAAGAAGACACAAAGAACGATAACAGATTGCCTTAGAGACTTCCTTAGCAATATTAAAAAGGAGAAATCAGATTTAGAACAAAGTTAAAATTCTTTAAACTGACCATAAATTCCCCTTCTTTGCCTTCATACTTCCCCATGTCCTGGTCTCTGACCCTCTAAAAGCCCATTTGGATCTTTGGGTCTCTAATTTAAAATTCATCTTCTCCAAATCCAGCTCAATTTCCTCAGTAAATTCCCTCAGCTCACTGAGGAAACATTTGTAAGAATTCCTTTGAATTACAGCTCTTGGCTTTGGGATACTCATTTGTTACTCTCTTTCCAAAAGAGAACTGAGATCCTGGGTTGGCCTTCTGCCTGCCAGGGGTATGTAGGTTGCCAGTAAAAATGTTGTGAGCTCCCAAGAACATGGCCAGAAGGAAATGTTGGTTTCACCTCACTTGCATGTAGTGTACAAACTGTTGCCAGCTCTCAGAGACCTTGTCTAAGTCTTCCTTTTGTTATCTTTGAGTGACTCTAGCTCTTGGAAGAACTGTACCATTTTACTTCCGCTTTGAAGATGCAGAGTGATCTGTGGTTCAGCCATAAAAGGATTATTAGTTTTAGAACTGGGTCACCTGTTAGGTATACCTTTGTTTTAGAACTTTGGTTTACATTCAGAGTGTAACAGAATTTTTTTAGGCCTTCTCTCCTAATCAAAAATGGAACTATATGCTTAGAAAGAAAAAAAAAAAACAGTTTATTAAAACATTCAAAAGATGAATAGTTCTAATTCTAGAATGAAGGATCTTTTGATTTCCATTCTTAGTGGGAAATCTTCTCCCTGATGTAAAGGAGTAAGTTGAAGATAATGCAGGATAGATGAGTCAATCCCTAGATATTATTCAGGTTGCAACCCAATTCTCTTTGAATTAAAAACAACTGTCCTTGTTTTACAAATTGAACTTTACAAAAATGGAAACGTGCCTCTAGAAGAAATTCACTCACCTGTCCTTCTTACTAATTCCCAAACCTCATCTATGTATCTCAAGATGCTTATAGATACTTTCCAAAATCAAGACATTGAAAATGGAACTGTCCTGCAACTTAGAAGGAAAAGTTTAAATAGTAATTACCCTAGATGTCTGATAATAGGCAAATAGCCTTCAAAAACTTCTTGGTGAATGTGCATTCTTCCTCTGTGTCTTTGAGATGTAAATTTTCTACCCAGTCTTACTCAAAACCATTACTTTTGAAATGCAAATTTAAGAAAGATAATTCTCAGATAAAAAAATAAAACAAAGGAAAGAAAAAAAAGGAAGGAAGAAAGAAGGAAAGAAGGAAGGAGGGAAGGAGAAAACTATTTGAAAACCAGCAAATGAAAACTTTTAAAAGCTTTAACCATCTGAGCAGGTAACCTTACTTTGTTCAATATGCCAGAATCACTAAGTTTTGAATTACTACAGCTGGCACATGGCTAAAGTTGAGAGTGAAAGCTGAAATACCTGCTTCTGTCTGTGTGTTTATGGATGTCTACATATGTATAAATGTTATGTAATATGGTATTTTCTATCTCCAAATGACCTCTACTTAATTAGCTTAAAAACAATAAGTGTTTAAAATAAGTTTTTATTCTCTCAGGAAAATAGAACTAACTCAAATGTTTTTCAAATTCATGTTAGCTTAGTAAACTTTGGTAAATAAGAATGTCATTGATTTAATTAAAACAACACATCTTTAGAGTTGTCAGCATTAAATATGATGCAGACACACAGTTTTTATTTCCATTAGCTTTATAAAATCCTAAGATAATTGGTTCAACCTAAGAAGAAGTGCACAAGGGAAAGGGCAGTGGCCATTACTTTATGTATATAAAGCACAGCCAAAACCCAAAAGCCCAGTTATGTAACTTTTTACATTCTTGATTTTGTGGTACTTGCCTAAATGCAGGTTCTATAAAAATAGTTCACAGGGGAATACCTTGAGATGACTAGCTTTGTCTGATGTACCTTTTAAGTTTCTTAAGTAATCTAAGCATAATTGCAAGAAACAAGTCAGTGAAATAAATGTAACTAGAATAAAAGTTTATAAATAAACTTTTATACAATAATCATATGTTATCTCTACTTAAAATGGTTTCCCAATCTCTTTGGTAACTATGCCCTTAGATGATGGATATTAATTGAATGTGTAGGTCATTTCCAAATAAAATAAAATACTAAAATATTAATTGCTGACCATAAGTTTCAGTTTATTTTGGCTTTTCAGAGATTATAAAAAGAAAAAAATAGGTGAGTCTCTTAGTAGTTATGCTTTGTTTTATATTTAAAAATTGTTCCAAGGAAGCACATGTTTCTAGAAATTAAAATGTGTATTCAGACCATTCAAAATTTCTGGTTCCTAGGTTTTCACAGGAAATTGGGTTATTAACACTTAAAATTCTAAAATGTAAATCAAACTACTAAATAAGGAAAACAAGTATATACAAAATATACAAGGAAAGTAAGATGTTATAAGATATGAGGATAAGTTCTTTTGTTAACAAAAAATTTCTGTCTAGGTCAGAGATTTTGAAAGGTTAAAAATGAATAAAGAAGAATAAATAAAAACTGAATGGATATAGAAAGTGTGAAGGGGTGATAAAGGGAAAGAGAAATGTGTATGGTCAAATTAAAATGAAAAGAATTTATTGTAAGGTTTTTAAAAAATATTAAGGCTACTTCTAATACTTTGATATTAAATCAAAGTATACTGATGCAAAACTAGGATTTGTCATCACTTTTAAAAGCAAGGTATTATTGGAATACTGATAAAATACAGTAAATACAATTTCTTTACCTTTTGATTGATGTTAAGAAGGGTGGGGCAGATTCTGTGTTTTGTCAAAATAATTTCCTGTGTTTCATGTTTTATTTTATCTTTGGTTACTTAAGACAATCAAATATTCTCAATATTAAAAGATCTAAGGTTTTGTTTTCCTACAACTATGTTAATTTTCTGTATTTGCCTTTGAAATCTTGTGTCATTTTGATTTAATTTCATTTTTTCTACAACTATGTTAATTTTCTGTATTTCCCTTTGAAATATTGTGCCTTTTTTATTTTATTTCACAGTGTTCTGTGATCCTATTTCATCAAGTATTTTAAACCATTTGATATTTTTGAGAAATCGGTAATTCAGTTCTAAATTAAGTCCTTTTGACCTTGAATTAGCTTTAAGATTTTCTAAACAGGCTTCTGGGATTTGCCAAGATATTTTTTTTTCCTTTTCTTGTAAAAGAGACATATTAGCCTAATTGGGTTTATTTGATATGTTAAATCACATGGGATGCATTGTCAAGAAAGAAAGAATGTTTAACTGATACTGTAACTAGAAAACATCATCATCTCAGCCCAAAATCTTCTTAAGCTGGTAAGCAAGTTCAACAAAGTCTCAGGATACAAAATCAATGTGCAAAAAATCACAAGCATTCATTTACACCAACAGAGAAGCAGAGAACCAAATCATGAATGAACAGCCATTGAAAAGTTGCTACAAAGAGAATAAAATACCTAGGAATACAGCTAACAAGGGAAGTAAAAGACCTCTTCAGAGAGAACTACAAACCACTGCTGAAGGAAATCAGAGAGGAAACAAACAAATAGAAAAACATTCCATCCTCGTGGACATTAAGAATCAATATTGTGAAAATGGTCATACTGCCCAAAGTAATTTATAGATTCAATGCTACTCCCATTAAACTACCATTGATGTTCTTCACAGAATTAGAAAAAAAAAAAAACACTTTAAAATTCATATGGAACCAAAAAAGAGTCCATATAGCCAAGACAATCCTAAGCAAAAAGAATAAAGTTGGAGACATCAGCTACCTGACTTCAAACTATACTACAAGCCTACAGTAATCAAAACAGCATGGTAGTGGTACAAAAACAGACACCTAGACCAAGGAATCAGAATACAGAACTCAGATATAGGACTACACGTCTACAACCATCTGATCTTCAATAAACCTGACAAAAACAAGCAATGAGGAAAGGATTCCCTATTTAATATATAGAACTGGGAGAACTGACTAGCCATATGAAGAAAATTGAAACTGGACCCCTTCTTTACACCATATACAAAAATTAACTCAAGATGGATTAAAGACCTAGATATAAAACCCGAAACTATAAAAACTCTAGAAGACAATCTAGAAAATACCATTCAGGACAAAGGCACAAAGAAACATTTTGTTACAAAAATGTCAATAGCAATTGCAACAGAAGAATAAATTGACAAATGGGATCTAATTAAGCTAAAGAGCTTTTGTACAGCAAAATAAACTGTCATCATACAGAACAGAAAACCTTCAGAATGGAAGACTATTTTTGCAATTTATCCAACTGACAGAGGTCTAATATCCAGAGTCTACAAGGAACTTAGACAAATTTATAAGAGAAAACCAAACAACCCCATTAAAGAGTGGGCAAAAAACATGAACAGACACTTCTCAAAAGAAGACATTTATGCAACTAACAAACGTGAAAAAAAGCTCAACGTCATGGATCATTAGAGAAATGCAAATCAAAATCATAATGAGATACCATCTCACACCATTTAGCATGGTGATTATTAAAAAGTCAAGAAACAACAAATGCTGGCAAGGCTGTGAGAAATAGGAACACTTTTACAATGTTGCTGGGAATGTAAATAAATTCAACCATTGTGGAAGACAGTGTGGCAATTCCTCAGAGACCTAGAACCTGAAATCCCATTTCACCCATCAATTTCATTAATGGATGTATATATACCCAAAGAAATATAAATAATTCTGTTATAAAGATACATGCACGTGTGTGTTCATTGTAGCACTATTTACGAAAGCGAAGACATGGAATCAATGCCCATCAACAATAGACTGGATAAAGAAAATGTGGTGCATATACGCCATGGAATACTGGGCAGCCATAAAAAAGAATGAGGTCATGTCCTTTGCAGGGACATGGATGTACTGGAAACCATTACTCTCAGCAAACCAATGCAGGAACAGAAAACCAAACACCGCATGTTCTCTTTTATAACTGGGAGCTGAACAAGGAGAATGCATGGTCACATGGAGGAGAACAACACACAATGGGGCCTGTTGGTGGGAGAGGGTAGGCAGATGGAGAGCATCAGGAAACATAGGTAATGCATGCTGGGCTTAATACCTAGGTGATGAGTTGATAGGTACAGAAAACCGCCATGGCACACATTTACTTATGTAACAAACCTGCACATCCTGCACATGTATCCAATAATTTAAAATAACAAAACAAAAAATTAAAACTAGAAAAAAAAGAATATTTAACCTTCTTTGAGTTATATGGATATACATTATTAATATGTGTTCCAGAGTTTTGTAAAATTCCTAGAGAATTGAGAAGTCCTGGTAAATCAGTCATGATCCAAGTTATTAATTTTAAATATTACATGTTATGGAAATATTCAAATTTTATTGTCAATGACATTTGATAAACTCTCATCAGATCTTTAACCATGTCTACTTTTAAGTCTTTTGTCATCCACAGACATTAAGTCTAAAATCCAAAAGTGCTTTATCTGCAAGAAAATTCATGGAAAAGACTGACAAGTATAGGTTTCCGAGAACTTTAAGATCATACCATTGGACTGGGTATAAATATCTAGAGCTCTAGTGAAGACATCAACAGGTTCATGAAGCCATTAACCCCACATCTAGCAGAACAAGAATTACATGGGTCTCAATGGACTGATGAGGATAATTGTTTAATTACTGTTTTGTTTGAAACATTGCTCATTCTTTGAACGTTTATCTTTCCAGATTTACGAAAACCCTTCATTTTTTCTTTTAAGCTATCTATACATAAAGTACAATTTTGTGAACAAAAATGGAAACATTTACTTTTCCTCCCACTTTATCTCTCCAGAATTTGGACGCTCTTCATGAGTATTCTTTTTTTCTTCTTTTAATGGCAATATAGGTATTTGCATAAGCTCAATAAAAGAACTTGTTCTTCTTGTAACAAAACAAAACTGGAAACAGTGGTTATACTATCAAGGCTTTGACAGCTATGTCTTACTTTCTGACATGAACAAACAACTTTAAGGAACTAGGGTTGACTTTATCGGGCCCGTAAAGACTATGGGGGAAAAATGGTGTGGTACCTCAAATACATGGTTTACATGGTTGCTTGAGAGATGGGAAAGGAATGTCACTTTCTGACAGGCCCAGGAACCTCAGGGTACTTGAGGAACTACAAATGGAGGAATTCATCCATATCCATAGGTATTCCAGGCAAAGTTTGATGGTGAGTCCTTGGTTTGGTTTTTTAGTTCTGAGAAGCTTTTAAAAGCCCAATCTGAAATTTCTTACTAAAAGTTCTAGCAGAGCAGATTTAAAAGAGCCTAGGAGGAGGCTAGGTGACTGAATAGAACCCTAGGTGACTGAATAGAACCCCAAGGTGACTGAATAGAACCCTACGGTGATCATATCCTTGCAGGGACACCACATTTAAAAACTATCCACACAAGAAAGCATCTTCATAAGAACTAAAAAATCAGATGAACAATCACAAAACTTGGATTTAATATCATAGCAAGGAAAGATCTCTTGCCAACAAGAAACACAATTCATCTATAAAGATACATTTAGACTAAATATTAAAGGATGAAAAAAAGATAATCCATGCACGTGCAAACCAAAAAAGAGCACAAGTAGCTATATTTATATCAGGCA
Organism: Alouatta palliata; assembly: GCA_004027835.1. Taxonomy (NCBI): domain Eukaryota; kingdom Metazoa; phylum Chordata; class Mammalia; order Primates; family Atelidae; genus Alouatta; species Alouatta palliata. Next base: position 39,615 of record PVKV010003541.1, on the reverse strand, counting down.
AAATAGATTTCAAAACAAAAACTGTAAAAATAGACAAAGATGGTCATTACTTAATGATAAATAAATTCAGCAAGAGGATATAACTATCATAAAAATATATGCACCCAACACTAAAGCACCCAGATATAAACAGCAAAGTTTATTGAAACTGAAGAGAGAAATAGGCCCAAACACATGGATAACAGGAGATCTTAACACCACACTTCATCACTAGACAGACCTTCCAGACTGAAAATCAATAAAGATCCATCAGACCTCATCTACACTACAGACCAAATGAACCTAATAAATATTTACAAAATATTTCATCCAATGTCTGCAGAATACACATTCTTTTCCTCAGTACATGAATCATTCTCAAAGATAGACCATATGTTAGGCTACAGAATAAGTCTTAAAATATTAAAAAATTGAAATCATATCAAATATATTTTCTGATCACAGTGGAATAAAAGTAAAAGTCAATAACAAGAGGAAATTTGGAAAGCATACGGACATGTAGAAATTAAACCATAATAATCTTGAATGACCAGAGGATCAATGAAGTTAAAAATAATTAAAAAGTTACTGAAACAAATGAAATGGAAACACAGATAGCAAAACTTATGGGATATAGTGAAACAGTACTAAAAGGAAAGTTTATAGCAATAAATGCCTACAAAAAAAGGGGAATAAACAACCTAATGATGCATCTTAAACAACTAGAAAAGCAAAAGTTCAATAAACTCCAAATTAGTACAAAAAAGAAATAAGTGTAATAGCATAAATAAAATTCAAATGCAAAAATACAAACGATTAAGTGAAAAATTTTTTGGAAAAGATTAACAAAACCTACAAATCTTTAGCAGAAGTAACAAAAAAAGAAAGAGAGAGAGGGAGAAAACTCAAATAGATAAAATCAAAAAAGAAAAAAGAGACACTGCAAGTGATATCACAGAAACTCAAAAAATTATTAGAGACTATTATGAGCAACTATAATGTCAGTAAACTCGAAAACCTGGAAGAGATGGATAAACTCCTAGACACATAACAGCCTACCAAGATTGAAATCCAAAATGTGAACAAACCAGTAACAAGTAAAGAGATTAAAACCATACTAGCTTTATAGCAAAGAAAACCACTTTATCTGATGACTTTGCTGCTCAATTCTACAAAACATTTAAAGAACTATGTCAATCCTACTCAAACTATTTCAAAAATTAGTTTGAGAATATTCCATCCCAGGAGAAGGAAATACTTCCAAACTCATCCTATGTGGCCAGTATTCTCTTTATACCAAACTCAGACAGACATATTAAATAAACAAAGAAACAGAAAACAACTATAGGCCAATATTGCTAATAAACATTGATGCAAAAATCCTCAATAAAATACGAAGAAACCACATTCAACAACATATTAAAAGATTATTTATCAACCCAAGTAGGACTTATCACAGGGAGGCAAGGATGTTTCAACATATGCAAACCAATCCCAGGGATGCAAGGATATTTTGACATATGCAAACCAATCAATATGATACATCATTTCAAAAGAATAAAGGATAAAGACCATATGATCATTCCAATTAATACTGAAAGGCATTCGATAAAATTCAGTGTCAAATCCCCCCAAACTTTTTGTGACAAAAAAAAAAATCCCAGAAAACTGGGTAATCCAGTTAGGTTTTGTGTCCCCACCCAAATCTCATTTTGAATTATCCCCATAATTTGCACATGTTAAGACAGAGACCAGATGGAGATAATTTTATCATGGAGGTGGTTTCCCCTGTGCTGTTTTAGTAATAGTGAGTGAGTTCTCATGAGATTTGATGGTTGTATAAGGGGCTCTTCCCACTTTGCATGCACTTTTCTTTCCTGTCACTTTGTAAAGAAGGTTCCATTTCACCTTCTGCTGTGGTTGTAAGTTTCCTGAGGCCTCCCAGACATGCTGAACTGTGAGTCAATTAAATCTCTTACCTTGATAAATTATCCCATCTTGAGCTATTCTTTATAGCAGTGTGAAAACAGACTAATGCACTAGCTATAGAAGAAACATATCTCAACATAGTAAAAGCCATATATGACCAAACCACAGCTAGTATCATACTGAATGGGGAAGAACTGAAAGTCTTTCCTCTAATCTCTGGAACAAGAGAAGAATGCCCATTTTCACCACACTTACTCAACATAGTATTGAAAGTCACAGCTAGAGCAATCAGACAAGAGAAATAAATAAATGACATTGAAATTAGGAAAGAAGAAGTAAAATTATCTTTGTTTGCAGATGATATGAGTTTATATTTGAAAAAAAACTAAAGATTCCATCAAACAATTATTAGAACTAACAAATTCAGTAAAGTTGAAGGATAAAAAACTAACATAAAAAAATCAGTAGCATTTCTATATGCCAACAGCAAGCAATCTAAAAAAGAAATCAAGATGGTAACCTCCTTTACAATAACTACAAATAAAACAAAACACCTAGAAATAAACTCAACCAAAGGAGAAAAAAATTCTCTACAATAAAAGCTATAAAACACTGATGCAAGAAATTGAAGAGAACACAAAAAATGAAGATATTCTATGTTCATACATTGGAAGAAATGAATATTGTTAAAATGTCCATACTAACCAAACCAAAGTACAGATTCAACACAATCACTATCAAAATACCAATGGACTTTCTTCACAGAGATAGAAAAACAATCCTAACATTTATATGAAATTACAAAAGAGCCAGAATAGCCAAAACCATCCTTAGCAAAATAAATGAAAATAAACAAAATTTGCAGTCACACAAAAGGAATCACTTTGTGTGACTTCAAATTATACTACAGAACTATAGTCACCAAAACAGTATGGTACTGGCATAAAAAACACATACAGACACATAAGATAATGGAACAGAAAAGAGAAGCCAGAAATTAATCCATATATCTACAGTGAACTCATTTTTAACAATGGTGTTAACAATATACATTGAGGAAGGGACAATCTCTTTAATAAATGTTGCTGCAAAAATAAAATATTCATATGCTGAAGAATAAAACTAGATCCCTATCTCTCATCATATAAATCCAATGAAAATGGATTAAAGATTTAAATCTAAGACTGGAAAGAATGAAACTACCAGAAAAAAACCTTGAGGAAATTCTTCAGGACATTGGTCTGAACAAATATTTCTTGAGTAATACCCCAAAAGCATATGCAAATAAAGAAAGAATGGACAAATGTGATTACATCAGGTTAAAAGCTTCTGTACAGTGAAGGAAACAGTCAACAAAGCAAAGAGACAGCCCACATGATGTGAGAACATTTTTGCAAACTATCGATCTGACAAGGGATTAATTATCAGAATATACAAGGAGTTCAAACAACTCAACAGGAAAAAATCTAATAAATCAATTAAACAATAAGTAAAATAATAAACATTTCTCAAAAGAAGACACATGAATAGCAAATGGGTATATGAAAAGCTGCTCAACATCACTGATCATCAGAGAAATGCAAATCCAAACTAAAATGAGATATCATCTTACCCCAGTTAAATTGGCTTTTATCCAAAAGACAGGCAATAAAGAATGCTGGCAAGGATGTGGAGGAAAGAGAACCCTTATACACCATTGGCAGGAATGTAAATTAATATAGAAACTATGGAGAACAATATCCAGCCTCCTCAAAAAACTAAAAATAGAGCAAATCCCATTGCTAGGTACACAGCCAAAAGGAAGGAAATTAGTATGTGGAAGAGATGTGTACTCCCATGTTTACTGCAGCACAATTCACAATAGCCAAGATTTGGAAGAAAGCTAAGTGCCATCAATAGAAGAATAGAAAAAGAAAATGTGGTACATATACAAAATGGAGTGCTATTTAGTCATAAAAAGAATGAGATCCTGTCATTTGCAACAACGTGGATGGAACTGGAAGACATTATGTTAAGTGAAATAAGCCAGGCATAGAAAGACAAACTGCATGTTCTAACCCATTTGTGGGAACTAAAAATTAAAATAATTGAACAGATGGAGATAGAGAGTAGAATGATGGTTACCAGAGGCTGAACATGGTAGTTGGGGATGGTGGGGGAGTGGGATGGTGAATAGGCACAAAAATATAGTTAAATACAGTTAATAAGATCTAATATTTGATAGCATAACAGGGTGACTACAATCTGGAATAATTTGTTGCACATTTTAGAATAATTGAGGGAGTTTAAACGGAATGTGTCTGACACAAAGAAATGATGAAAGCTTGAAGTGATGGATATCCTATTTACCCTGATAGGATTCGTATATATTGTGTGCCTGTACTAAAATCTCATGTATCTAAATATGTATATTTACTATGTACCCATAAAAATTAAAAAATCAAAGAGTAAAAAACATAATATTGTTACATTAAAGAGCATATATTAAACAATCACTATTCTTGCTTTATTTATGTAAATAATCAGGCCAAGTTTCATGAGATTAAACTTATCTTGCAAACAAACTAGTCTTACTGTGATTATCTTTGGTAAAACTGAGGGTCACTATAGAGTGAAATTTTGCTTTAGTATAAACCTACCTATATTGTATCCATTAATATATTTTAATCCTGTTCTTTGAGGTTTTGTTATTCAACCTTGTAAATGACACTGGATTCTGAATTTCTCCAATATTTGGCTAGAATTCTTCAAACATTTACATTTTTCTCCCACCTTTCTCACTTAGAATGACTAAGAACAAACATTGTCCTTTTCCTGAAGCCCTGTATGCTGAAGCTGGATGACTTGATATGAGCTATAGAGAGACCACCCCAACTTTTATACAGAAAACTTTTGTGCCTCTTGCTCTGTGGGCCACTCAGACATCACCAGAGACATTTAGACACTAAGAGATACTTTTATCCTACAGTTGAGAAATCTTGACTGGCTGCTCTTCAGAGTCAGAAACTTGGTTTATAGTCTGCTCCAATTATAAACTTTCCTTTTTTGTTTGTTACCATAGAAATGCCTCTTCAATGGGTTATTAGATACTCTACCAACTCAGTTTCTGGATTTTAAAACTTCCTGGGGAAATTTCAGATGCAGTCATATTGAGGCTCAGAAGACACCAAAATATAAACATACCCCATATTTTAAGACCATAGGGAACCAGAATATGCCACCCCAAAATATACTTGACATCTTTTGAGCTGCTTATTCTAGTAAACTACAGGTAAAGGAGTACCTCTGAAAAGCTGTCCTATTGTAAAATAAATTTATATCCATAAAGGAAGAGTATGTTAGTAAAAGTACCTGTATTAAAAAGAGGACTGCTCAAGATAACTTTTACTACCTAAGAGACTTTTTAATTGTGTAACAAGATAAACTTTATTCACGAAACATTTCCTTCCCTCACTCTCCTATGACTTATGTCATCACCAACCATCCCTCAGAAGCCCAAAGCTCCTATTCCTTTCTGTTGCTCAGGATGCTGTAAAAGCTTCAGTCACGTGACATTTAAGGTTCATGTTTTGTGAGACTCCTATGCATATATACATGATTAAATATAGTTTTACTCCTGTTAATATTTCTTATGTCAATTTAACTTGTAGCCCAGTCAAAGAACCTGGAAGGATATAGAGAAGCCATTTTTCATTCCACTACACTGTTACAATTTTTCACTTTGAATCATGTGATGAAGGATGACATATAATAATTGTCGAGGCCAGGCATGGTGGCTCATTCCTGTAATCCCTGCACTTTGGTAGGCTGAGGCAGGTGGATAGCTTGAGTTCAAGAATTCAAGAGTAGCCTGGGCAACATGGCCAAACCCTGTCTCTACAAAAAGTACAAAAAATAGCTGGATTTGTGGTGTGCACCTGTAGTCCCAGCTACCAGGGAGGCTGAGGTGGGAGGATCTCTTGAGTCTGGGAGGTGGAGGTTGCAGTGAGCCAGGTTAACCCACTGCACTCCAGCCTAGGCAACAGAGTGAGATTCTATCAAAATAATAATAACTGTTCAGAAGTCAGAACTCTTAATGCTAAATTGGTACTAATTGCTGGACTTGTATATAGAACTTAGAAAATAATCAAGTAGTGAGTCAAGGGAATAAGATTTGCTCATATGAATTTATTTTATAACTTTAATGACCATTTTTTCCAATTTTTTAAAAAAACCATTTATATAAAAATGAGGAAGAACATTTCTTTCATGTCACATTTTTTATTCCTGAGTTATCCCTTTGAGATCTTGCTTATTAACAATTCTGTTGTGATCTTCCATCTTCACAGGGTCATCTCATCTAGTTTATTCCTCTCTGACTTAAATGCTAATTGATGGCAAGGTCCAGGTTAAAAGTTTCAGACAAGCAGGGTAACTGGACATTTTTGTTTCTTGTGCTTAATCAATTAAATAAAACTTCCCTGCAGGCCGCCTTTGGGAACGGCAGGCTTCACAGCTTGGTGAGCAAACAGTAGAGTTGCTTTCATACTTGAGTTACGATCTGTTTAAACTTTAAATCAGCTGCAATTCAGGGCTCTTATTTCTTGAATATGTGAGATAGGAGGAGTTTCAGAATAACTTAGAGACAATGCCCAAGCCCAAACGGGAGGTTTCCAGATTTTAAAAAGGGGTAGAAACAAACTATGGATTGGTCGCAGGAGGCAGAGGTTGTAGTGAGCCGAGACCAAGCCATTGCACTCCAGCCTGGGCGACAGAGCAAGACTCCATCTCAAAAAAAAAAAAAAAAAATTTCAAGCAGAAACCTCCCTTAGTCTAACCTAATGAAATAAATTATAGGTACAAGCAAGTAAAAATAAAAAGTATTCTAAAATTTTAGGTTGCTAATCTGAAATACAGCTTTAAGCTTCCCCAGTTTGGTTACAAATGTAACACCCAAATTGGTAAAGTTTTAGGGATCTACTCTGCTATTTCATTATTAAGTAACTCCATAAAGGCTGTAAGACCTAAACTTGTACCTCTGCCTTACTATTAATAGATAAACAAATGCTTCTGGAATGAAGCAAGTGACTAACTCAGATTAAAAGAATTCCTTATTCCTGGACTCACCTGTTGGCTTGGTCCTACCCTTTTGACTTCTGAGAGTTATTTCCTTTATATATGGAACTTGTGGCCACCTGCTTTGCTCTCCCTTCAGAATTTTTGCCTGTTTGTCCCATCTTCCTATTTGAGTCCTTTTGTCTGCTCTGTGCTGACTGTGCCAGTCCTAATGGCTCTGATTTTACTTGGAACACGTACCTGTTTCTGCAACTATGCCATGGGTCACTAAGCATTCCATCTCTATGGTACGAATACTCTCTACAGAACGGGATTTTGAGACCTGTAACCCTCTACACCTGATTGACATCCAGACTGGAGTGACCAGCTATTTTTGTGAAGGGGTCCATGGATATCTGGTGATGTGATGAGAGATTAACTTCTGGCTCTCTTCTCCTCTGTGGAAAAACTGGGCAAATGATTAAGGAACCTGTTTCTCATTCCTTTCGTGCTTCAGGAAATGAAATAAACAATTGGATATTTGCAATAGGTTAATGGCCCTGAAGTCCATCTACATATTTCGTAAGAAACAAAACTTCAATGGTGGGATTAATCAGACCTTAATCCCTTCAATGGTAGGATTCTCAGACCTTAATCCCTTCAATGGAGCGATGCTCAAACCTTAGCTATGGCTCCTTCTCTGCCAAAAGCCTGGTTTCTTCATCTCCTACCCATAAAATCCAACAATCTCACAATACTTAGGGAATGAAGGATAGGAATGCCTCTTGCAGGTGTCCAAACAAAGAAAAGAAAAAATACTTTTCTTTCTTCCCCAGCTTTATTAGGTATAACTGACAAATAAAACTGTACATATTTATTGTCTATAATATAATAATTTATATGCATATATGCTGTGAAATAATTGTAACAATCAAGTTAATTTACACATTTCTACCCTCATATAGTTTTGTTTTTCTGTTGAGAAGACTAAAGGTCATAGCAAATTTCAAGTACATTATCTACAATTACTATGCTATGTATTAGATCCTCAGAACTATTCATCTTATAACTGAAAGTTTGTACCCTTTCACCTACATCTCTCTCCATTTCCCTCACCCCCAGTTCTTGGCAATCACCATTCTATTCTACAATTTTCAACAATCTGAGGTTTTTTGTTATCTTTTTTTTCATTGTTTTGTTTGTTCTGTTTTCAATTCCACATACAAGTGATACTTTATATTATCTTTCTCTGTCTGGCTTCTAAGAATAATGCCCTTCAGACTTAATTATGTTGTCAAAAATTGCATATTTGCTTCTTTTTTATGAAAGTAATATTCCACTGGGGCATGCGTTCTATTTATTTCTGTATTCTTCAATTGCTTTCGTCATCACTTTACAGTTTCAGTGTAAAGATATTTCACCCCTTGATTCTATTTATTTCTACATATTTTATGGTTTTTCATGCTGCTGTTATGGGATTGCTTTCTTAATTTTTCTTTCAGTAAGCTTGTTATTGGTATATAGAAATGTAACTCATTTTTATATTGATTTTATTCCCTGTAACTTTACTGAATTTATTACTATTAACAGTTTTTGGTTGAGTCTTCAGTGTTTTCTACATATAAGATCACGTCATCTGTAAAGAGAGACAATATTACTTCTTTCTTTCCAATTTGGATGCCTTTTATTTCTTTTTCTTAATTTTCTAGGACTTACAATACTATTTTGAATAGAAGTGGCAAGAGTGAGCATTCTTGTTTGGTTCCTATTCTGGGAGGAAAAGCTTTGAGTCCTTCACTATTGATTATGGTATTAGCTGTGGGTATGTCATACATGGCCTTCATTGTCTGGAGGTCCATTTAAGTCTAATTTATTGTTTTTACCATGAGAGGATTTTGAATTTTGTCACATGATCTTTCTGCATTAAGGTGACCATATGATTTTTATAAATCGTGTGGTAAATATGGTGTATCATTTTACTGATTAGTATATGTTGAACGATTCTAGCATTCCATAAAAAATATTGCTTGATCATAATATAAGAATCTTTTGATGTGCTGTTGACTTCTTTTCTCTAGTATTTTATTGAGAACTTTGGTATACATGTTCAGCAGGGATATTAGCTTATACTTTTCAGGTACTATCCCTCTTTGGCTTTGGTATTGGAGTAATGCCAGCCTTGTAAAGTAAGTCTGGAAGTGTCCCTCTTAAATTTTTTATAAGGGTTTGAGAGGAATTGACATTAATTCTTCCTTAAAAGTTTGGTAGAATTCAGCAGTGGAAACATTAGATCTTGGGCTTTTTTCTTTGTTGGAAGTTTTTGGATTATTGATTCAGTTCTATTATTATTATTAGTCTGTTAAGATTTTCCATTCCTTCATGATTCAGTCTTGGTAGGATGAATATTTCTAGGAATTTATCTACGTCTTCTAGGTTATCCGATTTGCTGGTGTAAAACTGTTCACGTTAGTCTCTTATGATCCTTTGTACTGTGATGGTATCAGCTATAGTACCCCTTCTCTCATATCTAATTTTATTTGAGTCTCCTTTTTCTTGCTAAAGTTTGGTCAATTTTATTTTTTAAATGCCATCTCTTAGTACCATTTATCTTTTTTTTTTTCTAGCCTCTATCTGATTTGTGCTCTGACTTTTGTTATTACCTTCCTTCTCCTGGTTTTGTGCTTATTTTGTTTCTTCTTCTAGTTCCTTGTGGTATAAAGTTAGGTTGTTCATTTAATTTTTTCCTTTTTTCTTAGTGTAGCTAGTTATTGCTACAAATGTCTCTCCTAGAACTATTTTTGATGCATTTTGTAAGATTAGAATCTTGAGTTTCCAATTTTGTTTGTCTAAAGAGATTTTTGATATCACTTATGAGTTACTCTTTGATTCACTAATTTTTCAGGAGTGTCTTAATTTCTGCTTATTTGTGACAATTTCCATTTTCTTTCAGTTACTCATTTCTAGTTTTATGCCACTGTGCCTGGAAAAGACACTAGATATGGTTTTAGTCTTCTTAAATTTGCTAACATTTATTTTGTGATGTAACATATAACCTTTCTTGGAGAATATTCCGTGTGTGCTTTAGAACAATGTGTATTCTTCTGCTATTGGATGGAAAATTCTGTATGTATCTACTAGATCCATTTGTTCTACTGTGTAGCTGAAGTCTGCTCTTTCCTTGCTGATTTTCTGTCTAGATGATCCATCCACTGTCAAAGGTAGAGTATTGAAGTTCTCTATTATTGTACTGCTATCTATTTCTGCCTTCTAATCTGCTATTTGCTTAATATATTTAGTTGCTCCAATGCTCAATGTGTATATACTTATAATTATGATATCCTTATAATTAACTGACCCCATTTGTACTATATAATGATCTTTTTGTTTCTTGTTAGTTTGTGACTTAAAGTTTCTTCTGTCTGATGCTAAGTATATCTATCTCTGCTCCCTTTTGCTTTCCATTTGCATGAGATTTCTTTTTCCATTCCTTTACATTCAGTATAGGCTTTTCCTTACAGCTAAAGTAAGTTTCTTGAAGGAGGAATATAGTTCATAGTTTGGGCTTGTGTTTTTGCTGTTTTATTTATCCATTTATCTACTCTGTATTTTGACCGGAGAATTTAATCCATTTACATCCAAGGTACTTACTGATAGATAAAAACTATCATCATTTTGTTCATTGTTTGCTACTCTATTTTGTAGTTCTTTTCCTGCTCTATTGCTGTCTTCCTTTGTAATTTGATGATTTCCCCTAATGGTATGTGTCTTAGTCTGGTTGTGTTGCTATCAAGGAATTCCTGAGGCTGGGTAATTTATAAAGAAAATAAGTTTATTTTGCTCCTGGTCCTGTAGGCTTTTCAAGAAGCATGGTGTCAGCATCTGCTTCTGGTAAAGGATTCAGGCTCCTCCACTCACGGTGGAAGGTGAAAGAGAGCTGGCATATGAGATCACATAATGGAAGGGGAAGCAAGAGTTGGGGAGGTGCCAAGTTCTTTTTAATAATCAGCTCTCACAGGAACTAATGGAGTGAGAACTTACTCATTGCCTTTAGGACAGTCACATGGCATTCATGAGGGATCTGCCCCCATGACCTGCACATCTCCTCTTAGGCTCAGCTTCTAACACTGGGGATCGAATTTTAACTTGAGATTTGAAGGGGACAGATACCCAAACTGTATCAGTATATTTGGATTCCTTTATTTTGTGTGTATCCATTGCAGAGTTTGTGTGTAATTATGATGAGACATACATAAAGTATCTTATAGTATAACAGCTTAAAGCTGTTAAAAACTTAAATTCCAACACATACAAAAATTATATCTTCTATCTTTCACTCATTTTGTATTTTTCATGTCAAAATTCATATATTTTATATATTGTATATCCATTAACAAAATTCTTGTACTTATAATTATTTTCAATACTTTTGTCTTTTAATCTTTATGTGAGTTAGGTGATTTACACACAACGATTATATAAATATTCTGAAACTGACATTATACTTACTTTTACCAGTGAGGTTTGGAATTTTATATATTTTCATGTCAATAACATTCTTTCATTTTAGTTTAATTTCCATATATTCCCTTTATTTTCAGCTTTTGCTTACCTTTAGTATTTCTTGTAAGTTGGTCTAGTGGTGATCAATTTCCTCAGCCTCTGTTTGTCTGGAAATGTCCTTCTCTCTCTTTTATTTTGAAAGACAACTCTTCCAGGTATAGAGTTCTTGACTGATAGTTTTCCTTTTCTTTTTCTTTCAGCACATTATATTCTCCCACTTTCTCCTAGCCTGCAAGGTTTCTGCAGAGAAATGCACTGACAGCATTGTGGGAGTTTCCTCCGATGAGTTTCTTTTTTCTTGCTGAGAAGTTTCTCTTGTTTTCAAATTTTCAGACTCAGGTCTACAATTTTCAGACTCAGGATGGCCATAATTCTTAATTCCGTAAAATGTGAAGCATAAAGAAAACTGATCATAACTCTACCCTTCCTGTGTTCCACATGCTTTCTCCTTTTCTGATTTTTAACAAGATAATTCTCATCTATTCCTTTCGTCTGTGTTTGGACCAAAGTTGGTAGTTTAAAGGTCTGGCATTCCTGTTCATTAAAGTTACACTATGGGGAAAGGAATGATAAAGCACTTTTACTTCTTTTTATCATAACCTAACACAATAAGGATCTGTCTACCAGATACAGGTACTCTCACTACTAAGACCAGGGGGTCATCTTGGTAGGTTACTTTTCATCTTTCTTAATAGGCACATGAGGAACATGCTTAGCAGTTTCTCCTCTGCAAAAAACAGAAACCTGTGACATTAAAAAAGCCAGGAAACAAACAGTCTGCTGGAGACATCCCAGTGCATCAGGACCAATGAAGTTAACATTTTTTTTTCTGGACTAGAGATGAAGCACAGATGGAGGGAGAATGTGTCTGGACTTGCCTTTTTTACTGGCTTTTGAGAACTCTGCTGAGTCTAAGCAACATGAACGTTCTGTTTGGTTTTGTTTTGATTTGTTTTAAAAGTCAACCATATGCTATGGCCTCAAATTAGTCACTTCCCAGAGGAGATGGCAAAGTTTTTATCCATTCCACAAAGGTGGTATTGGCCCATGATAAAATAATGGATCTGCTTATCTGTTAGTGGTAGTGCTTTTGGGGAGATATGAGAGGCCTCCTTCAAAAATGATCACTTCTGTGTTAAAAGGTCCCTTCTATCTGCCTTATTATGTAAGTTTATAGAGGTATTTATTTCCAATTTTGTGATTTTGATAATTGCCAAAGATGAAACAATTTTTTAAGTAAAGTCCTACATCTAAGACACTATAGGACTTCTTACAGTATCAGTGTGAGGACAGGATAAAGTAATTGGCAATTGTTTTTCACACTAAGTTAGCTGTCTAGACATCATTTATTTATGTGAGTCACAATCTATTTACTATATTTTCCTGATATATTTCACTTAGAGTGTTTGTACAAAAAAAACCTGAATTCGAATTCCTTCTGTTTTGGCGATTGATTCCATAAGCGCAGAGAAGAGAGGGCACTGCCACTCTTAACCAGCACCACAGACTTGCCTGAAAGTTCATTAGTTTGCCCATCAGTTCCTTTGAAAACTAATGAATCACAAATCAGAGTTAAAACTCTAATTACCCAGGTCAGGTTTGATGATCTTTCTCCACTCACCAAAAGTGTCTCCTGCCACCTTACAAAACTCCTTGACTTAGAGAAATTTCCTGAACAAATTCTCTAGACAAGATTAACAGATTGAACCAAACATTCACTGGACATCAGGTGTGAGAAAAGTTTTCCCTGTGTCAGCTGCTCTCATAACTTATGAATTCCTCACAACCAACCAAAGAAATGGGTATTTTCGTCTCCATATTTATAAGTAGTACTGTATTTGAGGTTGCAGAATTGATTAATAGCAGAGAATGAATATGAAGTCAGTGGTCAGGCCTCTTTATCTCACATATCAGTCTACCTCCACAATTCAAGAGAGTTCTTGAAACAACACAGTGGCTAGAGCCATTTAAACTTGAATCTTGTTCATTTTGACCTTAATAGAATGTTGTTAAAATTTTCTCTGAATGTCTTAGCCTTTATTAATTAATTAAATGGAGCTCGTAAACTAGGTAAGGCTGACTCTACTGTAATGAGCTGCTTTATTCTCCCTCATATAATTTTACTGATGTTCAAAAGCAATGTTCTTAAGGAAGCAAGTTGGCTTTTCCAAGGTTTAGCCCCCATGTTACTTTCTCATAGAGCAAAGATCCAAACACACAATTCAGGTCAAATCGTGGAGGCAAGCATTACCAAAAGAGACAGAACAGATTATTTTTAATCAAGATGAGCCTTTGGGGAGGGAGGGAGAGAGGGAAGGAGGGTGGGGGGGGAGGGGGAGAGAGAGAGAGAGAGGATTGTAGTACACAAGCAGTCAGTGTGTGTAGGAATGAACTCAGCCAGCCACTGGTACTGAATGAATCCCAGGTTTTACACAGATGCTCTCAGTGAAGTACTGAAATCATCAGCATGAGAATACTAGCATCAGAAAAGTGTAAAACAGCAGTCTGTTTTCAGAAGAAATGAAGGTGAACTGGAACCCAACTACTCAGATTAGAATGGCAAGGGATTCACTGGACAGAGATCCTGAGTATACAGACGTGCTAACTATTGGAGTAACTTCATCACACCTCCCAATACAGAATAAAATAGTCCTGAGACTGTGTCCTGAATAAATAGTTCTGAGACTATCTGCAAGTGAAAGAAAGTCTCTGCCGTTACCTAAAAAGCCTTAATACTTTTAGGAGTTTACTATTAATAGCAACACATCAATTCAATCAAAAGTTTTGCTTTCTACAGAATCTGTTAAGCTGATTTCTTAATTAGATTTTTCCATTAGCCACATTCACAGTTTCCAGTGGCAATGGAGCATTAAACGTCATTGCTGTGAACCACTGGTCACCCGTCAGTCAGTCACACATTCTAACTGCTGTTTCGATACCACTTCTTGCATCCTCTCACAGACTCTCAAATCAAGCCCCAACTCAAATCTTATGTTCTTTCCCGATACACTTGCATGAAGGATAAATTTGAATAAAGCAAGAAGAAAAATAAGTAATGATGGAGCATCCTTCATTTCTCATTCATTTATTAATTAATTCCTAATTGAATAAGCAAACCTTTCTCTTTATAAAAGTCCTTAAGCATTTGCTAATATAGAGGATAGACTGATAATTTATTGGACTGGGACAGAAAACTGTGAATGATTCCCCCAACTTATTTTTTTAATGTGAAAAAGGAAACCTTCTCACCACAGAGCAAACATGTAGCATTTTATGACAACTGAGCCACTTTAAGATATTTCAAGAAATGGTGAGTATGCATCAGAAATGATTTTAGTAGTAACAGACTTGGTAGAGAGAACTGGCTTAGCAATTTTATCCAGTAATTCAGTTATTCACCAATTCTCTTGACTTATGTAAGATTTATGGTAGCATTGATTCATGTACTTTCTTGACCATCTGCATTCATAATATACACCTCCTTCAGGAAGCTCAGAGAGATGGCCAGATGATAGAAGGGGTCAGGAGTATCAGCTCATCTCTATGCTACCATAAGAAGATCATGAGTTTATTATGAACCACAGTGGAATTACCAGCCTTGAGAATGGCTTTGCTCAAGAATATGCTGGCATGTATCTGACGAATACATTCTTCCTTAGGGAAAGGTCATAGCACAAGTCATTTCTCCTGTACTTCTGCTCAGAATTACTTGTAGGGATAAACGTGGGATTTGTATTTGACATCTAGGGAAGACACTGTAGGGAACCCCAAGGAACTGTTATTCAGCACACAGGACTCAGTCAAGCAACAAGAAATGATTCATATCAGAGACTTCTGTATGGTCATCAATGATTTAAAAATCCTGCAATGAGGCCAGAGGCCAGATGCTATAGACTAAATGCTTTTTTTCCTCCTGGTTTAACATGTTAGAATTCTAACCCCCAATGTGATGGTATTAGGAGCGGGGACCTTTGGCAGTTGATTAGATCATGAAGGTAGAGCCCTCATGAATGTCATTAAGGGCCTTTATAAAGTAGATTGCAGAGGACTCCTTCACCCCTTCCGCCATGTAAGGATACAGAAAGATGATGTCGTCTCACCAAACAGCAAATCTGCCAGCACCTTGATCTCGGGCTTCCCAGCCTCTAGAACTCTTAAAAATGAATGTCTGTCATTTATAAGCCACCCATGTCTATGGAACTTTGTAGTAGCAGCCCAAATTGATTAAGACACCAAAAGACAACCGCACTCTCATGAGCAAGTGTAGCCAAGCTGAAATCAGGTGCATATGTGGACACACAAACACATGCACACACAAAATGACCCTCAGTGGTACTGGAGCTTCATCTACCTTGCAAAGTACAAACAAAAGCAGAGTAGAACAGCATTTCCTCTTCCTCTTCTTACTGGCAACCCCACATCCTGCATCGCTAACTTTCCCCTATCACAATGCAAGAGGCCGTTATCCACTGAACTGCCAATGCTGGAAACAGGAGCATTTTCCTCCTTGACTATCTTCCCCAACTTCCTTCCTAGATTCCCCAAGATCATTAAAATATATCCTCTAATCTATATCAAATCTACCTATTTTAATCTACATTAATCCATATTTATAATTCACTTGCTAATGCTGGCCACCACGATTTCTTACCTAGATTGTCCTTCTAAATGCTCTTTGCCTCCATCCTAAGACATCTGTATGTACAGATCGTTCCACAAGACATTTGCTGATTTCTGAGGATACATAGAAGCACAATCTCAGTATGTAACAACAATAATTTAAAATATGTTTTAATATTTTTATTTCATACATGGCAAAAATGTTTCAACATAGTACAGGCAAATATAAATGGAATGGTTAAAAATTTCCTTCTCATGATCTTAGGCCAGAGGTAAGCAAATTGTTCTTTTAAAGGGCCAGATCACAAAGATTTTAGGCTTTCTAGAACACGTGGTAACTATTAACAACTGCTCAATACACTGTTACAGTCCAGAAACATCTATAGACAATATGTTAAAAAAAAAAATGACTGTGGCTGTGTTACAATAAAACTTTATTTAAAAAAAAAAAAAAAGCAAGTGGCAAGCCAAATTTGCCCCACAGGACATACTTTGCCCACCCCTGTACTAGACCATCAGTCTATGTCCCAAGGTAACAACTGTTAACAGTTTTTTGTAAAACATACTGCTCTTTTGTAAGTCTTTTAAGCAACCCCAGCTAAAGAAAATGTAGTTTTTACAGACACCAAAAATTCACCATGGTTGATCTGTGCTAATTTTTTCAAAGAGGGAAAAATGACTAAATCACTTTATTTTTTCTATAAAGCAGAGAAGTACAACGTGCTTGGGTGCATACCACCTATCTTTTGTTGAGTGACTGGAGAGTCAAGGAAGAACAAAAACATTCAAGGTTTTGGCTACCTCAACTATTCCTCAGCATGAGTTCTAAACTACAGTTTTTACCAGAAATGAAATTGCCAGTTCTACTTTGATGCCTGGAGGAGCATATAAAGTATCTAATCTACCTGACAGCAAAATCACAGCAAAAGCCCTAATGAGAACCCTGGCATTTTTTGGGTGAACCTAGAAAGTTAGCCACTAGGGTGAATGCTGTTTCAAAGGTAACATGCAATCTGAGCCAAAAGAAAAAAAAGAAAAGAAAAAAAAGTTTGAAAATTCAGAATCCACATCTATACACCTTTGCAAAAAATAACTGTGTGTGGCCTGTGCCCTGCCATCTGTTGCACATTTCGTGGGTAATTTAGTCGTGCAATGTAGCATCTGTGAATCAAAAATTCAGAACTTCCATCAAATGTAAAAAAGTTTATTAGTTTATTAGGAAAAATTTTTGTGACTACAAGATCATGTTCCACTTTGGTACTTTTTAGAAATATTGATGATTACAGGTTCTCCATGGTCATTGCCTTTCTTTTCTATGATTCTCTTCGTATCTCTGGGTCTCCATGTTTCCGACTTAGCATCTGTTTCTCTTTCTCTCACTCTGTTTGTCTTTTTCTCCATCTCTCTATATCTCAGTATCTCTCTTACCTTTTCCTCCAATTTCCTTTCTCGTAAGATTTTTTCATTTAAGCAGAAGACCATTTCATATCTCACCTCCATGAGTGAGGAGTAATGAGAAGAGTTTAAATGCTTGACTTACTATGTATACATATAGCTAAGTGCATGTGTATGTACATATAGAAATATCTATGCACAGATACAAAGACAGATGAATATCATGATCAAGCTAATGTTTGAGATTTAAATTGAAGTACATTTATGTCTATTTATCCATCTATCTATGTATGTATCTATCCATATATATATGTTCTCTTTTTTGGAAGCACAGGTCACCAGAATGTCTAAAAATTGTATGGTCTTGGTGCAAATAGCTTCAAATACGTCTCTTCTATAATTGAAAAGAAAAACAAAACTAATGAAGAAAGGAGTGAAAATATCTGCTATTACACATTCAGAAGAAAAAACAGAGTGATCTTCTTGCCACGTTTCTCATCAAAACTAGCTACCAACTCTAGCAATTAGAGAATTTTGTTTTCAGATTCATTTGCCTAAAATTAAGTATAATGAGGCTAAGTTTAGCATCCCTTTTTTGAGTCTGGAATTATTTCTTAAAAACATCATACAAGTAGTTTATGTTCATAGAAAAAACATCAGAAAACACAGATAGTTTTAAAAATAAAACTCTCAGTAATAATGTGGTAACATTTCAGCCACATCTTTCTACATTTTTTTCACAGCTTCATTTTACAAAAACAAAAATGTATTCAACAAAATTGTATGAGATACTTTTATGTACCAGATGTCCAATTAGACATTTGAGAGACATAGAGAACTCAGGAGACAAAATTTTTTGCTCTCATGGGACTTACAGTCATAATGTTTTTCAAATTTATGTTTTTACATTTTGTTTTGTAGCATACATTTTACAAGCCATTACATATAGATGGATTCTATATTTAATGACTATATATATTCTATCATATTCTTGTACAAGGTCATAAGTTTTAGTTGCTTTTCTGCAGCACCAAGAAAAGTAAAAGAAAAACCAGCATAAATTTAGTATTTTCTCTGAGCAAATAGTTACAAGTGCTGTAAGGGAGATACAAACAACAAAATAAAAGAGAACAAAAACAATTAAATACAGTAAGAAATAGCTCCAGCCCTCAAAGAGGAAAAGGGAAAAATGGAAAAGGGAGAGAGCATATTATAAAAAGATGGTAATCAAGTGATTTTATATATTTTATAAATATATTCTAAGTTGGTATTAGATATTGTGTTTACTATGATTGTTATTAATAAAATGACAACGGTTATAGCAAAGTAATAATAACAATCACCACTTGACATTTGAGTGTTTATTATGTGCCAGTGACTATTTTAACTGCTAGATATCTATCAACCTACATAAGTCTCATAACAAGCTTTTAAGCAGGGTTTTTTTTTTAACATATGATGGCATAGAATCACAAAGTTATCTTCATGAAGTCACTGTGCTAATAAAAGTTGGAGAAATATTTCATATCCAAGGCATCTGTTCCAGAGTGACTGCTACTACCCATTATGCTATAGCTGGAAGACTGTATCCCTTTATCTTCACAATGCCTATCTTATTTATGTGGATAACTAGGAATGATGGTTCCCTGGAACTCATTCCCACTATAAGAACTACAAAGCAAGGTGCTTATTTCAACAGTAGAAAGAGCCCTTTCCAGGAAAAGGCATTGTCTCCTCTTTCTGAAGAGTTGGCAGGGCATCCTACATGGGCAACAAAAAAATCCTCTAGGGAATGCTTTTCAATCTTCAGTATTTACAAGAATCATCTAGGGAGTTATTAAAACATGAATATACCTGCTCATTCTCCTGGCCCCTCCAACAGAATACTAATCCTGGAATCTAAATTTACCTAAATTCAGGTAATGCAAATGTAGGCAAATGAAGTCCACACCGAATGCTATTTTAGTAGCCAATGAGAAAGCCCTGAACTTCCCAGTTCAAAATCTATTCACTCAGCCAAAACCAGGAAAAGTCATGGGGGGGGACTGGAAATAGCACTTCCAAACCTGAGTGACAAATCCTCTAATAACTATAATCAAAAGTGCCGAGGGAATTAAAGAGCTCAACAAGAACTTTTACCTTCCAAATGGGAGAGCCCTACATCAGATGGCTAATGAGTTTGGGTTCTATTATTCTGGTTGAGGAAATATGACCAGAACCATCAAACCTTTGGCTCAAGGGCACAATCTGATTAGCCAATTACCTGATACCATGACTTAAAGCCCTGTTTTAAAACAAGTGTGCACAAGTCCATGCTGTCTCTCTAGCCTCAACAGCCAGCATGGAGACGTTAAATGACAAGACCTCACATTTTCTTCCTGGAAAACAAGCTAAAAATGATCTATATGAATAACTCTATGTGAGTTACTCATAGCGATAGATGGAGGACATGAAAAGAAGAAAACAAGGTGAGAACAGGTGACACTGGAAAGGGGCACACTTAGATTTTTCCACTCACACCAACAGTTCTCTCTACCATCCCTCTCAATGGACTTAGGAAGTCTCTTTGTTAGAAACTTGTAGATAAACCCATATGCAACTCATGTATCTGCTCTGCCCCTTTTTAGATAGGTAATTTGGGGCAGGTGTCTTAACTTCTCTGAGCCCCAGATGCCATAGCATTTGCATGGAGGTAATACCTACTTTACAGGTTTGCTTTGAGGATTAAATTAATTAATGTAGTAATATTATGTCATGTGTTTGCAGAGAATTGCTCAAAAGATGTGATTTTTAACTTCTTTTATAATGTAGATAGCCTATCTGGCTAAAGCAGAGTTTCCCTAGTGTTCAGCAAACTCCTCCAGCTCCCTTGCCAACCTCGGCCCCCATCAGATACAAGAAAAGCTAGAGAAAAAATGGATACCTTCAATACAATGGTGTCAGAATTTAAAATAACATTCGCATCAACAGGCAATGAGTTAAGTGTTTGCACAGTGTTACAAACATGTGTCATCCCCAGCTTATTATCTGGGGAAGATGTGTGAGAGATGGCATTTGATTTCTCTAAATTCTAATAATTTTAGACAGGTGAAATCTAGTAAAGTCAGGTGAAGCTGGAGAGTAAACACTGGAAGTACTAATTATAAAGAGGGTTGTTAGGACAAACAAAGTCAACTTGATTAACTTAAAGTGATAAAGCTGTCCATACTATCTCTCTAGGGTCAGAAGCCAGCAGGGAGAAATCAAATGCCAGCTCTCACACATCCTCCTCAGACTACAAGCTGGGGATGACACATATTCATAACACTGTGCAAACCACTTATTGTCTTCCCTCTTGTCATCCTGCCTCTATTGCCCTCCTTCTTCTCATCTTGCAAGATGCATCAGTTGGATAAATAGGTAAGCAGGCACCTCACTCACGGTAAGTCTTATTAGTAACCTGTAAGGTCAGTTTTTAAAGGTGAATAAGTAACCCAGAAGTCACCCTAGACTAAGCAACTTGCTCTACAGCACAGCGCATATAACTTGTATATGTCCTCCTGGAACTTGGAAGTCCTGTGCCCCATCTCTACACTTCTTCCCAATCATGGTCCCTTATGGGCAGGAGCACAGACTTCGGCCAACATATAAACTATAAATACCAATGTGTCTCTGTCCCCAGATCATGTCAAAACAAACACCAACAAACCCCAAGCAAGTCCAGGTATCAGTGGAATGCTGCCTCCTAAGTTTGTCTTTTTCCAACAACAGCCTTGTGTAAATCACACTGATGAATCAGCAGTTCTTCTGTTTCATCTCCCATAGAATACAAATAATGATATCTTTTTTATCCCTTTGGATGATTATGAGAATAAAACTGAAGTAATGTGACCAAAGTCTTCAGAAGTGAAGCATTTTAAAAAGCAAAAGGGTACCTTACTGATCTAAGGTGATAGAGAAATGTTCCAGAGATCTGTAGAAATCTTTTATGTACATGTAGGATTTCCTACAGAGCATTCTGGTCCTTTTTTCCCCTATCTATATTTTAAATTAGGCTCTGTTCTTTCACTACAAAACTTGAACAGTAAGCTTTCACCTTTGTTTCTTGCCAAGCTTTGACTATTGCCTCCATTTGATCCGAGCAGAGCCAGCTCACATCAGGAGTGACCATTTCATGCCATGGAGTCTGGATCCCCCTCACACTTTCCATGTGAGAAATCAGCATAAAGAGAACCAACATCCAAGATGAGATTTAAATGTGAAAATCAGGGCAATCACGTCTTTAAGGGAAAATACAAACTTTTTTTTCTGGCGTTGATTTTCAGTAACTCATTGGGCATGAAATATACCTCCATTCATTCTAAAGTGATGTTACAGGTGAGGGAATGTTAATCTCTCTGCTCTCTACATTTGTTCTTGCAGTTCCTTTAGCTATCCTGTATTTATGGCCATTTCAAGACGCTGCTTTTAAACTTATCTCTACTATTCATGATCTAGGTTAAGCACCACTCTTGGCACAGTGCTTCCTAACCATCTGAGCCAGAAGGTCTCATCTTTACTCTCTAGCACTTTTGTCATTCAGGTGGCATTCATCATCTTCTGCCTCATGTGAGTGTTCATAACATTTTGCATCACTTCACATACATCCCAGGATCAGCGACTGGAACATAACAAGTGCTCAGAAAATATCTGCACAATTTAAAGATACTAAGCAAATGTGTACAGGGTAGTTAGCATTTTCTCTGGCAGAGTTAATACTCTGAATATTTGCAGTTATTAACATCATGAATAAAATATTCCATGTATTTTTGTGCTCAATTACATGTTTTTTGTTGTTGTTTTGTTTTTGTTTTGAGATGGAGTCTCACTCTATCACCCAGGTTGGAGTACATTGGCCTGATCTTGGCTCACTGCAACCTCCACCTCCTGGGCTCAAGCAATTCTGTGTCTCAGCCTCCCAAGTAGCTGGGATTACAGACATGTACCACCATGCCTGGCTATTTTTTTTTTTTTTTTTTTTTTTTTTGTATTTTTAGTAGACACAGAGTTTCACCACGTTGGCCAGTCCAGTCTAGAACTCCTGACTTCAGGTGATCCACCCACCTCGGCCTCCCAAAGTGCTGGGATTACAAGCATGAGCTACCGTGCTTGGCCAATTCTACAGTTTTGAGAGTTCTAAGAAGAACGTAAATCATCCCCAGAGTCAATATTAATTATCTTTCCTAGGAGGTAACAGTAAATTTCAAAAAGATTTAAATTCTGTTCCTAAATCATTCATTTTTTAGCCAAATATTCCATGTTTGGCAACACAAAAATGATATAAATCAAACTAATATGCTTTCATATCTTACTGTAAATATCAATAACTAATTAATGTCTTTCAAATTTCAAGACTTCTATAAACATATATGCAGATGAATAACAAGCAAAGATCCAATATAAGGTTTTCATACTCTCAAGTCAAAGTCATAGAACAATGTGGTATCTTTGTTTTCCCAGAGCTTTGCAAGGTTCTCAACACTTTTAGGTTGAAGACACTAATACATTGAGTGAAACCTAGGTGGGACTTCGGAAAAGCTACTGATTATGTTGTCAGAAAGTAGAACACAGGTAGTCTCTCTACTTTAAAGATAGATATTAACGCAGTCTTATATTTGAACATAGGTCTGTCTACCTTCCTATCTTGTACTATTTTCTTCTATAGCACCTTGCTTTTCATGCCACATTACATTTGCATTTTTGATTAGGATCAGAGCTGATCGTAAAACAAAAAAATGTATGTTTGCTAAAGAATGCCAACTAATACCTGAAAAGTCAGATGAAAAAATCTTATAATAAACACCAAACACAGTTTCCAGTCAATTTTGAAATTAAATCAGATTTAGTTGCTGATTCAGAAATGTATTAACAAAGACCAGATCTCAAGACTTCCAATGACCTAATGATTAAAGAATCACTCAAGCATTGACTTCAAGACTCTAAAGTTGAGGATAGTGTGAAAACAATGCAATTACTAATGAAGATAAAGAATAAAATGTGACAGACATTTCACAAGAAGATGAAGCTTCTATTACCAACATTTGCTGGTTCGCAGCTGCCACTAAAATCCATGCAAGATGAGTAATTTTACAGACAGTTCTTAAAAGGGTCTGATTTCTAAGTTCTACATTAAAAGTCTATAAGGCAAGCAAGGTTTTGGAGTCAGATCAATGTGAATTCCAAATGACGTTCTATTCCTGACCGTTCATATCTTGGCCAAGTCAATTATCCCTTTTTTAACCCTAGTTTTATGTAATGAGAGTAATATTCCCACCCTTCCAAGATTATTGTCAAAATTAAAAAGATGCTAAATAAAAGCATTTAATTAAAAGAAAACAAAACAAAAAACTTGGCCCAGTTTAATTACCACGGTTGTATTGATACATGTTGTGCTTAAAAATAGCTGATGGCAAACAACCAGGCAGTCATGTGACTGAGAATGTAGCATTAATATTATCATAATGATGTAAGTTAAGTAATACAATGCAGATAACTGTCTTGGTTAATATCTCTTTGACCAACATTGCTAATGCTAAAGAGACTGACAGTTAAAAAGTAAAGCACTTAAATTATGTTTAGCCAAAAAATGTGAAGAAGTGATAATACTTACCATCTACCTAATAAGAATTTTGAATGGATTAATTAGCTAATGCTGGTTAGCATTTGAGAATGCAATAAAAGACAGAATTATACACACATTCGCAAACACACACACAAAGCACTAAATATTATATATAAAATTAGATCACAGCACATGACATGTATCAAATGAGTGGTGCAGAAGCAACATGTTCTTGTTCTTGACTAATTGTCCTTACTCAGCATCTCTCATACCACAAGGTTCCCCCAGTGGGTCTAGATCTTACAAAGGTTCCCACTGAGAAAAGCTGTCCCATATGATAAGGCTGGATTAGTATCTGAATTTAAATAAAGGCTCTCAAATTTTGGGATCTGCACTGAACACATTCACAATATAAAACATACAAAACACACACAGACATACACAAACACAGGACAGTACTAATCATGAACTAATTATATATATATATATATATATATATATATATATATATATATATATATATATATATATATATATTTAGTGCTTTGTGTATGTCTGGGACTGTGTGTATAATTCTGCCTTCCATTGCATTCTAAAATGCTAACCAGCATTAGCTAATCAATCCACACAAAATTCTGAGTACTAATCATGTGCAAGGCAAAAGTTACATCTTGAAAGGCTGCCCCAAAAGCATCAGCAAAAGGAACAGGAGAGAGAGAGAGGAATGAGGCAAGGAAACTATCCAGAATTCTTGAAAAGTTAGATAGACAGCCCACAGTGACCATAAATTTGTACCTGTAATTCAGATGGTATTATAATCATTATTCTTGCTTAGCAGCAACTTTTAGATAAAGATCAGAGAACTCCAAAGAATATATATTATGCTGTACATTGCTTCTTTCTAGGATAGGATATCTAAGTGGGAAATCGTATGTCTTCAATATTATTAAATTTGGGGTTAATAAACTGTCCCCTTTATTAAGCTGAGAGAAATAAAAGTATTGGAAAGACAGTGACACACCCATGTGCAAGACTTCACAACAATAATGCCCTTTTATTTGTATCAAATTATGGGATTCTGTGGATTAATTCTGAGTGGTGCTGATCTCATTTTACAGATGAGAAAATTCCAACACAAATTATTATTACAACTTGTCAAGGGTACATAACAAATAAATAGGACTAGAAGTCAGGTCTCCACTCTGTTTTCATTTAATTCAGTTTTTTCCATCTATGTTTCATCTGATCCTCCCTGCTCCAATTTACAAGAATAATAGCTTTAAACATTACCACCTCCATGAGGCTGAAACAGATATATGTGGTTAGATGAAATTGATTAGGTGTTTTTGAAACCATGTACATATGTATTGAAAAAGTAGTGTGTGTGGATGAGAGTGCCGGTATTAAGAAACGAAAGACTTCAGAGGTGAGAAATCTCACTACTTAGCAAACTTTGGGAGCTCAAACATTAAGTCACTTCGCCTATTACTACATTCGATTACCTTAGTAGACATACTACAAGCCATCCTTCTGAAGCCTGACCCACACAGTCTCTACTGGGCTTGTAAGTATAAGTGTGTGCACACGTACACACACACACACACATTATCTGCCAAAACATTTCAATCATTTCGTAAGTTAACATTTTGTTTGCCAAAGATGCATAATCTTCCATTCTCATTCAGTGAAAAATCTTGCAAGACTAAGTAAGAAATAATTTGCAGCTTAGTATAACAGTATCTATTTCTAGTCCAAAAGTTCTTTATTTCACAGTGCTTATATATTTGATGCATTTGAAGCCAGCAACTCTAAGTTAACTACCAAAGGAAGGGAAAATTTTTGTAAGTTTAGATTCCAGTGAGATAAGTATTTTAGTAGTAATGTGTGAATAGTACTGAATATTTTACTGATATTAAAGATATGATTGTTAAGTTAGGCAGTGAAGTCAAAAGTCCCCAGGAGCTGGATGAAATGTTTGCTGCAGTTATCTCAATAAAATTCTACAGAATGACATATAAAGAAGAATTCCTGTCCTATGGCAAGATACTAGAATAATGTGGATGTTCTCAGGACAGGACTATGAATGATAAATGCTATAATCATAATTTGCCTCAGTACAATCTATAAGTATGTACAACAGGATTCCCAAGGAGAAAATCTTTGTTGTAAACTGCTCAAAACTTATTTTAAAAGCTAATAATGGGCATAAAACACCATGTCTCTGGGAAGGTTTCTTGCAATTGCATTACAAATGAAGGTATGGTGACTGATGCCGAGCTGGATAATCTGTGCATATTTTAAAGACTAAACTTGCAATTTCCAGATCTAACTTCCACTTATTTACTTACATGTTCAATTTTTACCCAACCTTGATTACAGTGTTCTCCCTTCCTGCTTTGTAGTAGCTTAGATAACTTTTTAAATGATCATTAATGATCACCACCAAAGCTGTTGATTTACTATTTCTGCCAGTAAGAGTTTCCAGGTTTACTTTAAAATTGACAGCTCTGACAGGTTAAAGAGCTTCAGATTAATTCACCCAAACATGAAACGTCCTCTGACATAGCCAAAAAATCACTAGCTTTCAGCCCTGCTAGTTTCTCTGTGTCTTGGAGAAGCTCACTGCAGACCCACTCTCCGTCCACAGGGTCAGCCTCCTGGAATCTTAAAATATCATTCTTCATATGGAAAGGTCTTTATTTTTGGTTTCACTAGCAGAGGTCAAGCAATGGAGGGTGAACAGGGAGTTGTGGTCCCTTGGACATTGATGTTTCTAGGACTGAATCACACCGGAGAATAATCAATAATTCACAAGCTGGAAAGCCACACACACACACACACACACACACACACACACACACACACACACACACATTTTCATTCTACCCCTCCCTTTCTTACTCTCCTCACCCTCTCAATGTAACTTTCAACTCCAGTGCCAGAGACAGGGATTACACTAGAAGGCAGTGATTGTCCACTGAGATCTTGTCCCCTCTAAACCTATACCTTTGTCATCACAAACAGTAGTCTCCAGTAAGCTTACAGCAAGAGAAGGGAATCCCTTGAGGGCAATGTCAGCCTGCCCTACAAGTTAACCCTTTCACTACCACATACTAGGTACTTATAACACCCTACTCACTGCCTGGTCCTCAGTTTCACAAGTAGTATTGACAGAAAGTAGGCATTTATGTCCTTACTTGAAAGTTGTTTATTTGTTTGTTTGTTTTTTTCAAGTTTGTAGCTTAGAGATGAAGATGGAAGTTCCAGGAGACCAAGCCATATCTTGGAGGTGAAATACTTTCTGGAGAAGGCGGGCAAAGCCTTTATTTTGCACACTTCCCAAGTCAGAAGCCTCAAATCACCTTCCGCCCCGACCCTCCAGCCCATCTTCACACTCGCCTCCCCGACCCCACGTCATCACCGCTCCGCTACTCCCAACGCTGTCCTGGTGGCACCTAGGAGCCGTCTTTGCGGGCGAGGTTCCCCTTCTCCGCGGACAGGCTGCGTGTGAGCCTCAGCTCCTCCATCCAGGAGCCAGGCCTCTTCCTTCATCTTGCTGAGGAGTTCCAGGCTGCGGTCGCCCCCAGTTCCAGGGGCTTTGCAGTCCCACCGGCTCCTGCTCACTTCTCCCACCACTGGGCGCTGACCGCACTCCAGGAGCAAGGAGGGGTGGCAGGAACACGGCCGGCCTCGCAATGCCCGGGAGGGCAGCCCTTTGCGGTCTGGGCCGCGGTCCCCGAGGAGCAGAGGGGCCGCAGGAGCCGCCACAGCAGACGCCCAGACGCAGAGTACCCAGAGGGAGCGCGCTCAGCCGGTGCCAACTTTTCCCAACCCGGGAGACAGAGCGGTGTAGGGCGGTCCCGGACCCGAGGTGGCGGCGTGAGGGGCTCTGCTCCTTGGCTGTGGGGGCCGGAGGAGCTCAGGACCCCAACTCCAGCCAAGACGGGCCGCGGCAGGGCGGGCGGAAGCGGCGCCACTCGGGGCGGCCACGAGTGCGGAGCGAGGCGCCGCCACGCGGACGGGAACAGGAGCCTCAGGGACCCGGCTGCCGCCAGCAGAGCCCCAAGTGGGGGCCGGGAGCTGCGGGGGCCCAGACTGCGCTGTCCCCACCGCTGTGCACCGCTGCGGGCTGAGGTCAGACTGCCAGCGCCAAGGACCCTCCCTCTGCTGTTTACTGCGTTTCACTGAAGACTCCAGCCAGTGTCCTGGGAGGAGACGGATTCCTGCTATTCCTGCTCTGCCCTTCTCAGTCTCTACATTGGCACCTTGATGTGACCCACAGCACAGGCAGCGTGTCCTGGCTGAGAGGCACAGAAGGCCAGCGGGGATGGAGGTGGGGCTGTGTGTGGATAAAAAAGCATATTTAAAGAGTATATGAATTTAAGCGTGTGCGTGCGTGTGCGTGTGTATGTGTCTGTGTGTGTTTAGGGTTTTTCCCATCAGTTGCCAGCTTTGCTCCCTTTTCCTGACGTTCTGTAGCCTTCATTCGATCTAAAACCAGTCTTACGTTTTAATCTCATTTGAAAGAGTACTTCGTTACTAGCCATATTCTAAATATTTTGTGCGCCTACACTATGGTTTCCTTTAAAACACCATGAAGTTCTAGGAGAAAAGAAAAAGGAACTAAAAACTGCTTGGGAACGTTTTTGTTTGGAGCACACCAATGTAGTCCCAAGGTCTAGCTTTAAACCCAAGATTCCGTAGGAAATCAGTAATCTGTTGCAGACATTTATCGATTGCATTTGTTATATAACTGTTGAACCAATTCATTGACCTGTATCTTTCCCCACCTCACCCCTTGAAGCAGCTGGCATGCCTTCTGAAATCTTGGAAATAACCATATGGTTAGTAGTCTTTTATTTGTGTATAAGGTGCTCACCACAGATATGCTGTGAGTTCCAGAGAATGGCCACACTTGGTTGCTTAAGTTTGAAAATGACCAAATTGTAACTGAGGAACATTTCTACAAAATAAGGGAACGGTATGTTCCAAAAGTGTCAGTGTCATGAAGTTGTCCTTCATGACTGGGAACTGTACCCGTCGAAGGAGATTTAGGAGTAAGAAAATACGTCCTATGATCCTGAATTAGATCTTAGTTCAAGAAAAGGACACTGGTAGGTCAGTTGGCAAAGTTGAATAAAGAAGTGTGTAGAATGGTTGGTCATCTCATGTAACTCTTAATTTCCTAGTTTTGAAATTGAGCTATGGTTGTGTCAGATGTGGAAGCAGAATATAAGGCATATAAGAAATTAATTTTTGAAAATTGAATTTTATATTTTAAAAATGAAAATAGAAAATAAATTTAGTCTGATAAAAATGAAAGGATTGGATTAAATGACCTTGAAAATCTTCATTGAGCCTAAAATTCTCCAATTGTATTACTAAAGTATGTGCCAAGCCCGTTCTCCTGCTGCTGGCTAGTATAAAGTTCAAATGGAGATTTTAGGAAAGAAAAGGAAATTTGAAAATTGAAAATTATTATTTTTTAAGCTTAAACCTTTTCCAGGAGAAAGTTTGATTTTACAAGGGTGAAATATCTTCAGAATCTTCTGCTGTCTTTACAAAACTAATAACACTCTTGTATGTACACAGTCAACAATTGATAAATGTCAAAATAACAGCTGTAACAATAAAATAGTAAAAATTGTGTCATTCATGTGTGAGTGTGTGTGTGTGTAAAACTCCCCACTGAAATAAAAATCTCTGAATCTGTGATCGGAACATTAGGAGGTAACAGAGCACCTGCTGCTTACTAATAATTCAGCTTTTACTAACTTGTAATGGGAAAGTTCTTATACAGGAGCTCATTTATAAAATGTGCTTTTGGAAGATACTTCAAGTTAATTCTATAGACTGTTCTAAGACAAGAGCAAATGCAAGCAGAAAAACTATCTAAGCCTTTAAATTTCAGGGCATCCATGAACAACAGTGTCCTAAATGGTAAGTTGGTTAGTTCAGTCATTATGCCTCCAAAAATACCTTTACTATGCAGGAGTAAGGGCATGTCCTTGGAAAATAAACCTGCAACCTACTCTCAAAGCAACATGCTGGCCAGTTGTGTTGTACAGATGGGAGAAACTAATCTGAAATTCTCTTGGTGTCCCAAATCACGAATTCTACTCATTAGCCCAGAAGAGCTGTTTCTCATTTCACAAAGCCTTCACAAGTTTGCAGAATTACTTGTTAATATCTTTTTATAAGCCTTACTAACTCCTTTTTAGTCAGGATAAGTGTGTGAGAATTACATTATGTGGAGTAATTACTTTACTCCATGAGTAAGAATCCAGATTAATCTATCAAAATACAAATAGGTTCCTATGCAAAAATAGAAGTGGAAAAGGGAAAGAAGGAAAAAAATTTAAGGGTAATGGCTAATGTTGATTTTGAAAGAATGTTCTTAAATTTAGGTCTGTATTATTTATAATCATTGTAGCATGGAAGCATAATGGATATCTAGACTAAAATAATTCCCAGAGAAAATTTGCAAAAATGCAGGCATTTTGCTTTGTTTTGTTATTTCCCTCCACATAAATTGCATTTATTCATCTTGCCAAATATACATCCCTATACCTACACTAAAGAGGTAGTCCAAGAGACTCATTAATGGGAATTCACTGAGGTTGAGCATTTATTTTACCTATTTAAAAAATAATCTTCATTTTTCAGAATAGGTGTAGATTTATAGAAACATTATGATTATGCAACAGAGAACACGCAGGCTCTTGAGGAGGCAGCTACTCAGTGAGAGGGCAATCTGAGGCTGCTTTCCACCATACATCAATTGACATTCAGCCACTCAAGGTCACTCATAAATTACAACCTGTTGCTTTTCCTGCCTGGAGCACCAAAGAAGCAGCTCAGATAGTTTGCCCAGAATGAGAAGCAGGACATAGAACAGAGAGCTCTATTTCTAACCCTATATCCCAAAGGATGACTTTATTTACAAGGAAGTTCAATCCTAAAAGCGCTCTGCAAAACAGTCAAAGTGATGGTGAAAAGCAACTGGGAGATTGATTCATTGCTAACCAGCAGGTTCACAGTTCAGTGGAGAGGAGAGGACAGTGTCAGCAGAAAGAGCACTACTGGTTCAAACAAATATAAACACTGACCTCAGCAACTCTCTCTTTAAAGGAGCAGTCCCCAAAAATTGTTTTGTGGAAGACATTTTTTCCTCGGACACTGGGGGATTGTTTTGGCATGAAACTGTTCTACCTTAGATCATCAGGCATTAGTTAGATTTCATAAGGAGAGCACAACCTAGATCCCTTGCATGCACAGTTCACAACAGGGTTCACACTGTTATGTGAATCTAAAGCTGCCGCTGAGCTGATTGGAAGCGGAACTTGCTCACCTGCCTCTCACCTGCTATGTGGCCCAGTTCTTAACCGGCCACAGATTCGTACTGGTCTGTGGCCCAGGGTTGGGGGACCCCTGCTGCTTTAAAGGACTTTAAATATGATTACAATAACCTGTGAAGGGCATGCCGCATGGCATCACTGAAAACAATGGCACTACTGGACAGAATTGGTCATCAATTAGAACATAATAGCTGTGTATGATTAGAGAAAGGGACCCTTAATGAGGGCCTTACCATAGTCAGTGTCATCCCACTGTAACTATTGGCATACACAAATTTGCCCCTCAGGAGGAGCATCTTCAGAGGCATCACATTACAGAGGGAGGAGGAGGAGGGTTAGACTTCTCTAAAATATTCCAGACCATCACTAAATAAGCAAGCATGCAAGCAAATATCACTAATAAGCTATGGAAGGTTGAGGAAGTACCTAGGGCTGCTACAATACATTATCTTAGATTTCCAATTACTGTAAACAAGATTATTGAGGAATGCAAAGCAGAAACAAAAATGGGTAAGTATGGCAATACACCAGGAAAAAGTGAAAATGACAAAAACAGAAACCATGAAAGTGACAAAATGTCAAAGTCAACAGAGAATTATGGGTAGCTGTCATAAATAGCCTCAAAGAATTTTTTAAAACCACGATTGAAATAAAAAAATATACGGCAGTAATGTTGCTCTAAAGAGATAATATTGGAAAAGAGGAATTATACAAAAAAATGAAGCAAATAGAAATTCTGGAGTTGAAAAGTACATACAATTAAAAGAAAAATTCACTAGAAAGGTTCAATGACAGCTTTAAACTGACATAATAAAGCTTTAGAGAAATTATAAAAATCTAGAGATTATACAATCCCAAGGACAGGAAAAGAATAAAGAAAAATGAACAGAGAATCAAAAATGTGCGTCACTATTAATACACTAACTTATCTGTAGTGGGAGTACTAGAGGGAGAGAACATAAAAAGGGAACAGATAAAATATTCAAATAAATGATGGCAGAAAACTTCCCAAATTGACTAAAAAGATGTAATGTACAAATCTAGGAAGCACAACAAATACCAAGTAAGGTAAGAGCAAAAATTCACAAATATACACATCAAAGTGAAAACAGTGTGAGAAAGGCTAAAAGAAAGTCTTGAGATAAACAGTCCTCCAGCACAGCATAGCGGCTCTATGAAATTCTGATCAAATGAGTTTTATAAGTGCATCTCCAATCCCATTCCTTCTTATTGGGAAGGACCTCCCAACCAGCGTCCTCAGTCACGCTGCCAGTGCTCTTCCACTGATACAGATTTGAAACCTTCCTGGATGGAGATCCCGGGGGTAGGAACAGGCTACTATCTTTGCTGTTTGGATGACATAGCTATTCTAGCCTTCAGACTCTGGGGAGTCCAAGGTGACTGGGGACTGAAGTGGACCCCGAGCACAGGACAACTGCCTTATAAAAATGTGGCCAGACTGCTTTTGTAAAGTAGGTCCCCAATCACATTCATCTTCACTGGGTGGGACCTTTCAACTGGCAGACACCTCCTACAGGTATATTTCAGCCATTAACAGGTCTGTACTTTCTTGGGACAGAGCTCTCAGAGGGAGAGGCAGGCTGCTATGTTTGCTGTTTTGCAGCTTTCACTAGTGATACCCCTAAATACTGGAAAATCCAAGGTCACTAGGAACTGAAGTGAACTCCTACACAGCAGCCCTACAGAAAAGTGGCCAGACTGTTAAGTTGGTGACCATACCTGTATACCCTCACTGGGCAGGTCCTCCAAGCATGAGCCTCCAGTCCCCTGCCACCAGAACTATTGAGCCAGTGGCAACTTGGCAACTCCATGAACAGCACCTCCGGGGCAACTGAAAGCTTCTCTGCCACTTACTCTGCAATGGAATTCTCCTTGCTACCCTCAGACTAACAAATGAGCAAAGACCGTAAATGCCTTATCCACATCTCCAGCAAACTGTAGTCGAACCAAAGAGAAGAGTCCAGTCCATCTCCCATGGGTCCCACACACCACCCACTGCTTGTCAGCAGACAGGGACCCCTTGGCTTGGGCTCATAGCACAGACCCTTTAACCTGGGCTGATTATGCTGAGCAATTGCTAACCTGCATCTCTTTGAAGTGGAGCCTCCAGAAGACAAGCAAAAGATCTCTTAGCCACACCACTACTGAGGTCCCTTTGCTGCCTCCAAGCTGAGTAAAGAACATAAATACTGAGATTGCTCCAGAGCTTTAGTGGCCACCCCAGGAGTGCCAATCTATGATCTACCACCAGTACTCAAGGAGAAAAGGAACCCACAGTTTCAGAATATTGAGAGGGAACACAGCTCCAACTGTGAGGAAACACAGCAAAGCCACACAACCAAGTAAGAGTCTACCAACTGACCAATAAGCCTGAGAGCCACCTACTGGATCACAACCCAAAGCTTCAATATCAGAAATACATTGTTAGCATACCCCTCTCTGAAACCATAGACAAGAAGTCAGCATCAAATAAAGACCCTGCAGAACGCCTTGATCCTATGTGTACACCCAGAAAGGAAGTCTACTGTCTGTACTCAATCTACACTGCAGGTAAAGGAACACCCACATGCAGAGATGAAAACGAATCAACACAAGAACTCCAGTAACTCATATGACCAGAGTGTCTTATGTCCTCCAAATGAGTGCACCAGTTCTCCAATAAGTTATTAACCAGGCTGAGCTGGCTGAAATAATAGAAATTGCATTTAGGATATACATTGGAATGGATATTATCAAGATTCAGGAGGATGGCAAAACCCAATGAAAGGAAACTAAGAATCACAAAACAATACAGGAGATTAAAGGTGAAATAGTCAGTATAAAAGAGAACCTAACATAACTGACAATGGTGAATAACAATATAACATTTCACAATGCAACTACAAGTAATAACAGCAGGATAAACTAAGTTGAGGAAAGAATCTCTGAACTTGAAGACTGGCTTTCTGGAATAAGACAGTCAGACAAAAAAAGAAAAAAGGAAAGAAAGAATGAACAAAATCTCTGAGAAATACAGAATTATGTAAAGAGGCCAAATCTACATATCATTGGCATCCCTTAAAGGGAGGGGGGGAAATCACATCACTTGGAAAATATATCTTAGGATACTGTTCCTGAAA
Source organism: Alouatta palliata (assembly GCA_004027835.1). Lineage (NCBI taxonomy): Eukaryota > Metazoa > Chordata > Mammalia > Primates > Atelidae > Alouatta > Alouatta palliata. The sequence continues at coordinate 5,020 of PVKV010003541.1, read as the reverse complement.
ATTATTCAACCTTGCTAGAGATGTCAAAAGTCAAATTCAAGAAATGCAGAGAACTCCTGCAAGATTCTACACAAGAAGATCATGCCCAAGAGACATAATAATCGGACTTTCCAAAGTTAAAACAAAGAATGTTAAAGGCAGCTAGAGAGAAAGGGCAGGTCAGGTCACCTACAAAGGGAATTCCATCAGGCTAACAGCAAACTGCTAAGCTGAAACCCTATGAGCTAGAAGAGACTGGGGGCCTATATTGAATATCTTAAAAAAATTCAATCAAGAATTTTATACACAGCCAAATTAAGCTTCCTAAGCAAAGGAGAAATAAGATCCTTTTCATTACCATCAGATGTGCTTTACAAGTTATCTTGAAAGAAACACTAAATATTAAAAGGAAAGACTGGTACTAGCTAATACAAAAACACACTTAAACACACAGACCACTGTCTCTATAAAGCAACCATACAAACAAGCCAACATAAGAACCTGATAACACAATGACTGGATGGAATCCACACATAAATACTAATCTTGAATGTAAACAGGCTAAAAGCTCCACTTAAAAGACACATAGTGGCAAGCTGGATTAAAATGCTAGACCTAATGGTATGCTGTCTTCAAGAGATTCATGTCACATTTAATGATACTCACAGTCTCCAAATAAAGTTATGGAGGAAAATCTATCAAGAAAATAGAAAACAGAAAAATATCAGGGGTTGCAATGCTAATTTTGGACAAAACAGACTTCAAAAATAAAAAAAGATCAAAGAAGACAAAGAAGGACATTACATAACGGTAAAGTGTTCAATTCAACAAGGAGACCTGACTATCCTAAATGTATATGCAACCATTACAGAAGCAGCTGGATTTGTAAAGCAAGTTCTTAGAGACCTACAAAGAGACATAGACTACCACACAATAACAGTGGGAGACTTCAACACTTCATTGACAGTATTAGACAGATCGTCCAGGCAGAAAATTAACAAACATACTCAGTACTTGAATTAACACTGGACAAAATGGGTCTGATAGACCTATACAGAACTCTCCACCCAAAACAATAGAATAGTTTTTTCTCATTGCCACATGGCACATATTCTAAAATCAACCTCATTGGGCATAACTAGACATAAAACAATCATCAGGAAATACAAAAGAACCAAAATACCACCAAATACACTCTTGGACCACAGTGCAATAAAAATAAGAAGTCAAGACTAAGAAAATTGCCCAAAACCATGCCACTACATGGAAACAAAACAACATGCTCCTGAATTACTTTTGGATAAATAATGAAATTAAGGCAGAAATTAAGAAGTTCTTTGAAACTAATGTGAACATAGATATAGTAAACCAGAATTTCTGGGATGTAGCTAAGGCAATGTAAAGAGAGAAATTCATAACACTAAATGCCAAAATCAAAAAATTAGAAAGATCTCAAATTAACAACCTAACATCACAACTAAACGAATAAGAGAAGCAAGAACAAATCAACCCAAAAGCTAGCAAAAGATAAGAAATAATCAAAATCAGGGCTAAACCAGAGAAAATCAAGACACAAATAAAAACATTCAAAAGATTAACAAATTCAGGAGTTAGACTTAAAAAATAGGTTGCTAGCTAAATGAATGAATAGGAAAGATGCAAATAAACACAACTAGAAATTACAAAGTAAATGTTACCACTGACCCCACAGAAACAAAAATTAAAGTCAGAAACCACTATGAACACCGCTATGCACACAAACTATTAAACCTAGAAGAGATGGATAAATTCCTGAACACATCCACTCTCCCAAGTTTGAGCCAGGAAGAAACTGATTCCCTGTACAGACCAATAATGAGCTTCAAAATGGAATCAGTAATAAATAGCCTACCGACCAAAAAAGGCCCCCAAACCTGATGGATTCAAAAACGACTTCTAACACATGTACAAGGAAGACCTGGTTGCATTCCTCCAGAAACTATTTCAAAAAACAGAGAAGGGACTCCTCCCTAGCTCATTTTACGAGGCCAGTATCATCCTGATACCAAATCTGGCACAGACACAATAATAAAAGAAATCTTCAGTCTAATATCTTTGATGAAGATTGCTGCAAAAATCCTCAACAAAATACTTGCAAACTGAATACAGCAGCACTTCAAAAAGCTGATCCACATGATCAAGTAGGCTTCATGCCTGTGATGTAAGGTTGTTTTAACTAACACAAATCAATGAATGTGATTCATCAATCACATAAACAGAACTAAAGACAAAACCAGATGATTATCTCAATGATGCAGAAAAGGCTTTCAATAAATACCCCTTCATGATAAACACTCGTAGTAAACTAGGTGCTCAAAATAATGAGTCATCTGTGGCAAAATCCCAGCCAATATTATACTGAATGGGCAAAAATTGGAAGCATTCCCCTTGAAAACCAGCACGAGACAAAGACGCCCTCTTTTCACCACTCCTATTCAACATAATATTAGAAGTCCTAGCCAGAGCAATCAGACAAGAGAAAGAAATAAAGCACATCCAAATAGGAAGATGAGGTCAAACTATCTCTGTTTTCAGATGTCATAATTCCATGTTTAAAAAATCCCATAGTCTCCACCCAAAACCTCCTTCAGCAAAGTTTCAGGATAGAAAATCAATGTAGAAAAATCACTAGAATTCCTATACACCAACAATCGCCAAACTGAGAGCCAAATCAGAAAGGCAATCTCATTCACAAGTGCCACAAAAAGAAAAAAACACCTAGGAATACAGCTAACCAGGGAGGTAAAAGATCTCTACAATAAGAAATACAGGGTTTTGACTTCTTCCTGGTTTAGGCTTGGGAAGATGCAAGTGTCCAGGAATTTATCAATTTCTTCCAGGTTTACTAGTTTATGTGCATAGAGTTGTTTGTAATAATCTCTGATGATGGTTTGAATTTCTGCGGAATCTGTGGTGATATCCCCTTTAATGTTTTTTATTGCATCTATTTGATTATTCTCTCTTTTCTTTTTTATTAATCTCGCTCGTGATCTATTTTGTTGATCTTTTCGAAAAACCAGCTCCTGGATTTATTGATTTTTTGAAGGATATGAACAGACACTTTACAAAAGAAGACATACATGAGGCCAACAAACATATGAAAAAATGCTCATCATCACTGGTCATTAGAGAAATGCAAATCAAAACTACACTGAGATACCATCTCACTCCAGTTAAAATGGTGATCATTAAAAAATCTGGAGACAACAGATGCTGGAGACGATGTGGAGGAACAGGAACACTTTTACACTGTTGGTGGGAGTGTAAATTAGTTCAACCATTGTGGAAGACAGTGTGGCGATTCCTCAAGGACCTAGAAATAGAGATTCCATTTGACCCAGCAATCCCATTACTGGGTATATATTCAAAAGATTACAAATCATTCTACTATAAGGACAAATGCACACGAATGTTCGTTGCAGCACAATTTACAATAGCAAAGACCTGGAACCAACCCAAATGCCCATCAATGATAGACTGGACAGGGAAAATGTGGCACATATACACCATGGAATATTATGCAGCCATCAAAAATGATGAGTTCGTGTCCTTTGTAGGGACATGGATGAACCAGGAAACCATCATTCTCAGCAAACTGACACAAGGACAGAAAATCAACCACCACATGTTCTCACTCATAGGCGGGTGTTGAACAATGAGAACACATGGACACAGGGAGGGGAGCATTATACACTGGTGTCTGTCTGGGGGAAATAGGGGAGGGACAGCGGGGGATGGGGAATTGGGGAGAGATAGCTTGGGGAGAAATGCCAGATACAGGTGACGGGGAGGAAGGCAGCAAATCACACTGCCATGTGAGTACCTATGCAACAATCTTGCATGTCCTTCACATGTACCCCAAAACCTAAAATGCAGTAAAAAAATAAAAAATAAAAATAAATAAAAAATAAAGAAATAAAATAAAAATAAAATAAAAGAATTACAAAACACTGCTCAAAGAAGTCAGAGAAGACAAAAACAAATGAAAAAATATTGCATGCTCCTGGATAGGAAGATGCTATTCCTACCAAACTAACAATAACATTCTATACATAACAGGAAAAACTATTTTAATACTTATATGGAACCAAAAAGGACCTGAATAGCTAAACAATCCTAAGCAAAAAGAATAAAGCCAGAGGCATCACACAACCTGACTTCAAACTATACTATAGTTTAGTATAGTTTGGCTTCAGTAACCAAAACAGTACCATTTTGTAATGGTACTGTTACAAAAAGAGGCAGACAGACCAATAGAACAGATTAGAGAGCCCAGAAATAAGGGCACATACCTACAACCATCTGATCTTTGACAAAGCTGACAAAAACAAGCAATGGAGAAAAGACTGCATATTCAATAAATGGTACTGGGATAACTGGCTAGCGATATGCAGAATACCGAGTTGGACTTCTTCCTTGCAACATACACAAAAATCAACACAGGGTGCATAAATACTTAAATGTAAAATACAAAATTATAAAAACTCTGGAAGACAACCTAAGCAATATCATCCTGGATATAGGTATGGGCAAAGATTTTATGATAAAGACACCAAAGCAATTGCAACAAAAGTAGTAATTGACAAATGGGATCTGGTTAACATAAGCATTTATGCACAGCAAAAGAAACTATCAACAGATTAATCAGACAACCTAAAGAATGGAAGAAAATATTTGCAAACTATGCATCTGACAAAGGTCTAATATTCAGCATCAATAAGGAACTTAAACAAATTTAAAAGAAAAAACAAACAACCCCATTAAAAAGTATACAGATTTTTTAATGATCGCCATTCTAACTGACGTGAGGTGGTATCTCAATGTAGTTTTGATTTGCATTTCTCTAATGACCAGTGATGATGAGCATTTTTTCATATGTTTGTTGGCTTCATGTATGTCTTCTTTTGTAAAGTGTCTGTTCATATCCTTTGCCCACTTTTGAATGGGCTTGTTTTTTTCTTGTAAATCTGTTTCAGTTCTTTGTAGATTCTGGATATCAGCC